>CM051369.1:7622059-7922059 GCA_028015245.1 Cardamine occulta
TAAAGGTTTAAACATGATTCTCTATATATTAATGCTTGGAGTTAGAGTGGGGGAAAAAACATACTTATTGTAACACCCGTGTTCCGGGAACAGAATTCTAAGGGTTATGTTGTCGGAATTAAAGAGTGAAATGGTTTAATTCCAATTTTTAAGTTAGAAGGTTGGTTATTGAGTTACTAATAAACCAAAGAGAAAATTTAATTGTTGAAATGAATTAAATTGCTGAATTTAATTGTTGTTGCTGAATTTAATTAATTGTTAAAATTAATTAAGTTCTTGAATTTAATAAATCACTGGAATTGATGGCTATTGGTTGAAATTAATTAATTGACGATTTTAATTAATTCCCGGGTGGTTGCTTTGTTGTTGGTTGAATTCCGAACATATTATTATGTTGGAAATATTTCTGTAGTCGTCTATCTATAATTGACCTAGTAGACGGGTTGATCGTCTCCTTAGTATTTATTAAATACTGACTGCGTCTATTCGTAATGGCGCAGTTAAAGATAAAGTATCTTAGTTGAGCTCGTGGAACTGCGGCTGGGAGAGTGGATGACATAATGGGATGGTTTATTTTGCTGTTTTAATTACTTAAGATTATTATGCGGTTGAACTATTAGGTTGTTAGATTTTAATTGTGAATTAATTGGTTAATAATTAAAAATGATTTAATTTACTGGTTAAAATTGGCTGTTAATTGAATAATGTTGCTGAGGGTTTTTATTATTTATGGAAATAATAAATGTTGTTTTATAAAAAAAAAAAAAGGTCGGGGCGTTTCACTTATGCTTCGAATATTTGATTAGTGATATATTTTTTGTGTGTTTTCATTCCGTGGAAAAATATAAACTATCCCTCGTGTTTTGTTATAACTTTTTTCTATTAAAAATAACTATAGTTTTCAAGTTTTCTTTATTTTTTTGTTCATATAAGTATTAGCGTATAAAGCATGCATAACTTTTCTTGATAAATTTTATTATATAAATAATTATTACTTGCGCCCGATAAAAAAAATGTTGGATCCGCTAGACCCCGTTAACAAAAAGATCATACAGCAGAGGGAATATTTCAACTACTTTTGTAACACAATTACTAAATAATAGAGCTGCATTTTGTAATATGAAAATACCTTACCAAGATGACAACATATTTCACATAACTACTTACATAACATAAACTATAGAGCTCTAAAACTCATTTGAGATAAACGTATAGAGCACGGTTTTTAAGATCAAAAGCAAAAATGGACATGTAGCATGCAGCATGCAGAGAGGGGAATGTATAAATCCTCCAAATAAAACATTCTATGTAACAGGCACAAGTTTTAAAGTCTCATGTTAAGAGGGCCTTTTCCTCATTGGATAAACAGTTTCTACTGTTTCTATAAACAGCTCCAAAGTTTGATTCAAGTTGTTCAGCTCCAAAGTTAAACTTCTTCCAAACACTTGGGTGTACTAGAGATTGAGCTCTAAGCCTCTACTTCCCAACTTTTGCTTGTAAATTGAGTCAAGAGCAAGCTGAAACCATACAATATTTTGATTTATGTTCATTGAGCATCCTATCAGATTTATACGATGCTACAAGAAATGAAAATGAAAGCGAGGGGTCGAGAAGAAACATGTTTCAGAGATTGCAATCAAGACTTAACTTCAGTGACCTTGCTTGACTCTCACTTGATCATGGATTGACATTATCCTATAGCCTTTCTTAGAAAGATACTCAGAAGCTTCATCGTCATCTGACTCCTCCTCAATTTCTTCATCATCTTGGCCATGATAATAAGTTGGAGTAATAGTAGACTCATACCTCTTAGGAGTTGCATGGTTCTCGTTTGGTATTATATTTCTAATTTCAGACATGCTTGGCAATGGTTGTCGCTTCAAAGCATATTGAGGTTGTTGTTGCTCCAAAGTAATGAATTTATCGAGGTTGAGAATCCTTGGATGGCTCCCTTACGAAGCTTGCATCGCAGGACTGAGCGAAGGAGTCGAGGATCTGGCTGAAAACTCAGTCGCGATGCATCATCATCTATAATGGATGTAAATTCCAACAATGAAAGTTGGATACTCCAGTCATGATCCTATTCATCAGTGAAAACCCAATGAAGACCGGATTTCATCGATTTAGCGCTCTTCAGATGGTCTTGGTCCATGAGTAACCTATCAGTGTTGATTGTGTTGTTGCTCGTGGCGACCTCAAAGTGCCTGAAAATCATGAGGTTATAATGCTTTGTAGGCATCGTGCCCAACCCAATTCTGTGCAAAATCTAGAGCACATCATTTCGTATACCCATCGCCTTAATAGTCGAATGGTCGATGAACCGTGTGGGTTTTATCTCCACAGATAACAACACATTGTAGAATAGTGTGTCGTACTCATCCCAGTTCTCAGATATCGGTCTGTTGAAACACTACAGTTTTTCATTTTCTGTCTTGGGATTGTGTACCCAATTGACCCGACTTTTGATCTTTAAATGTTCCACCTTAGGCCAAGGAGGTCGGATCATCAAGTGTGGGTACGTTGGTGGAGGCGGTAAGAGAGTGAAGAGTTTGATGAATGAGGCGGTGAAGGTGACAGTGGAGGCTGGTTTAAGCTGGAGGCACCGTCTTGTTGTTGGCGAGATTTATTCGATTGCTTAGGAGGCATTTGCATCCAAAAACACAAAGAACGGGAAATCCCGAAAGTTTAGACAAAACACGATAAGGAAAATGAGGTGCAAATCTTCATAAGCAGCAGCTTGTAGCATCAAATTCCATGTCAATACATGTAACATTGTTCTAATTCCCATTTCTAGATGAATCATAAGTTAATTTCGTCACCAAATCAAAGAATTGAGAAAGGCTCACAAATTGGTATAAGGAATCCCATTCCCAAGTTATATCTTGCTTCTAACAACCTAAATGGGTATGATTTAGCTAATAGATTAAGCTATAAGGGGCAAATATTGAAGATTCAACCTTTAGGGCTCAAAACATAAATTGGGAGATTTGGAAAATATACCTTTGAATTGGATTGAATGAATGTTAAATACGGATTAAGAACAAAAATCCAATGAATTTATCACTTTGAATCACCCAAATCAGTGAGAAATGGAGGAATATGGGTTGGTGTCGACCAACACAAGACGTGGTGTCGATTGACACCAACACCTGGATACGGACCCTGCTTCTTTGTCCACTGGTGTCACCGACACCAAGGATGGTTTCGATAGACACTGACCCTTGTGGTTGACAAAAAGTTCTGGTTTTTGTTTTTCATGACCTAAACATACAAAAACGAAAACACAACAAAAACAAGACTAAAAATTAGTATATATACAGACTTACCAGTGGGTTGCCTCCCACTCAGCGCTTGTTTAACGTTCAGAGGTAAACTTAAACTTCGTATTTTTGTTGAAGTCTTTGATGAACCTCTTGTAGAAACCAGCATGTCCCAAGAAGCTCCTTACAGCCTTAACAGAATCTGGTGCCTGTAAACTGGTAATAACCTCAATTTTTGCTTGATCAACCTCTATCCCGTCTTGCAAAACTCTGTGCCCAAGAACAATACCATCTCTGACCTTAAAATGGCACTTCTCCAAATTCAAAACCAAGTGCGTTTCTTCACATCTAGCAAGCAGTTTACACAGATTATCCAAACATTCATGATAAGATGATCCATAGACCGAAAGGTCATCTATGAACACTTCCATGTAATCTTCAATCATATATGTGATTATGGACATCACTACATCTTGGAATATCACAGGAGTATTACATAGTACAAACGGCATTCTGCGGTATGCGAAAGTACCGTAGGGACATGCAAATGTGGTATTTTCCTGATCGTTGGGATGGATAGGAATCTGAAAGAAGTCCGGGTATCCATCCAGGAAGCAATATAAGGGTGGTTAGCTAACCTCTCGAGCATCTGATCAATGAACGGCAACAGGAAGTGATCTTTTCTAGTCGCATCATTTAGCTTCCTGTAATCAATACACATCTTGTGGCCAGTCATAGTCCGCGAAGGAATCAACTCCCTTTTCTCATTCTTAACCACTGTGACTCCTCATTTCTTAGGAACCACATGCACCAGACTAACCCAATCACTGTCCAAGATAGGATAGATGATCTCAGCTTCCAGGAGATTCAGGATCTCCTTGTTAACAACGTATTTCAGATTTGGATTTAGCCTCATATGATGCTCAATCGATGACTTCGTCTCATCCTCGAGATGGATCCTATGCATGCACAAGTCCGAAGAGATACCTGAAATATCATCAAAAAAATAACCAAGAGCTTTACAATAGTTGCATAGCTTGCTTAGCAATAAAGTGAGCTCTGCATTGTTTAAAAAAGTATTAACAATGACAGGATAAATAGAATTGGGTCCAAGAAATGCATACCTTAGCCCGACAAGGAGCTTTTTAAGCTTGATCTTTGGAGCTCTTTCCTTGCTTTAATCACTCAACTTTGCGGCTTTCTTTGGATTACCAATAAGTTTTTCCTAAGTGACCAACCACATCACGCTCTCACTAGCATCCATCATCTTGACATACCCAACAACAATGTCATCGTGATGCTCTATTCCCTACCTGACATTGAGTAAAGCTCTCTCTAGAGGATCTTCAGAATGCAACTCGTCGAAGATCTCCTCTACGAGATTACTGAGAGTATCCCCCTAGAATTTCTATCTGTTGATTGTAGGTTGCTTCACAAGCTTGTCCATGTCAAAATCCATAACTAGATCACCCATATTCAGAGCTATCTTACCATTCTTCACATCAATGAGCGCACCAGCTGTAGCCAAGAAAGGTCGGCCTAGGAGAAGAGGATCTTTAGGCTCATTGATGTATTGCAGCACCATGAAGTCGGTGGAAATCATGCAATCACCTATCCACACAGGCACATCATCTAGAAGACCTTTTGGAATCCTGATGCTTCTATCAGATAGAATCAAAGAGATCTCTGTAGGCGTGAAATCAGTCATAGCAAGGCCTACATCAATTGAGTAAGGTATCAAAAACTCACACTCGAACCCAGATCACACAGCGAACCTTTGAACCTATCTTTGAAGATAAAACAATCCAAAACAAAACTTCTTGGATTCTTTAGCTTCTCTGGAATTTTGTTCTGAATTACAATACTACAGACTTTAAAGATCATCATAACACCTCCATCTTCTCTCATAAGTCATCATCTTCTTCAGACATCTCATAACCACATGAGTAGTCTTGATAGCATCAATTAATGGAATCTTAATGTTGAGTTTTTCCATCATAGCCTTATACTTCACTTCATACAGCTCTTGCATAGAATTTCTGGGATTCCTAGGAAAGGAAACATTAAGCTTCTAGACTCATTCTTTTGAAATTAACGGCTTCACAAAACTCGGTTCCTCAGATGGGCCCTTGTGTCAACCGATACCAAGGTTGTGTCGATTGACACTACTTGCTTAAATCATATCCTTGGCTTTTGGATGCTGGTGTTGATTGACAGTGGTGTTTCATAACACGGAGTAGCCATATCCTGTTGCTGGTGTTGATCGACACCAGAAGGTGTGTCGATCGACACTGGTACCTCTTCTGCAGCATCTTCTTCAATTTCTTCGAACTCCAGGAGTTCATCAACACTTAGACCACTTCTTAGCATATGTTGGGGTTTTTACCACTTCTCAATGTGAGGGCATTGCACTGATACTTCGGGTTAGTGTCTGTTCTTCCAGAAAGAACTCTATCTTGTAGTTTCACAAACCCACTAGTCTTCTCAACCTGAGTATTGAACTGCTTGACATGAGTGTTCAAAGCTTCAAATTTCCCATTCAAGTCAGTATACAGAGCATCGATCTTCCCATTAAAATTAACCATAATCCTCTACTGATCCTCCAATATCTGCTCAAGCATGGATTTCATCTCACTCTGCTCAGTTGGTACAGGAGGTGTCTGGTAAGATGAGGATCCATAGTTCATGCTGAAGTTGTTGTTACTCTGAAAAGGCTTCTACTACTGCGGCTTTACGACATAACTAGAAGAAATTTGATTACATGTGACGCTACTCCTCTAAGCATTCCCATTGTAACCACATTTTCCTTGTTTATTACCAAATCTTTGGCCTTGAAAATCAGTCCCACCAATATAATTGACACCCTCTTCATCACATCCTTCTTCTTTTGGCTCAAAGGTCTCAACTTCTGCAGCAAACTGAATTGACTTCTTGTTCACTAGAATGTTATAAACTGAATCAAACTTAGTCATCAGCTCAGCAATCTGTTTTCCATTGATGTTCCCAGCTTGCTTCTATCTCTTAAAGTAAGCATTTTTGGTGTTATTACTAGACGCCAAGTTCTCAATCAGCACATAAGCTTCTTCTAGAGACTTTCTGTTGAAATTCCCGTTACTAGCAGCATCTAATGCCATATGATATCTCCAATCCATACCTCTGAAAAAAATACCCAACAGCTGAACCTCAGTGAAACCATGATGCGGACAATCTCTCTGATAAGCCCTGAATCGCACCCAAGCAGCCTTGAAAGCCTCAGTCGGTCTCTTCATAAACTGCGAGATGTTATTCCTCAAGTCCTCTGAACCCGTATCATCATAGAAGTTCCATAGGGATGTCCTGGTGGTGTTCTCCCAATTGGTTAGAGATCTTGTCGATAACTGCTTCAACCAATAAGTTGCTTAACCACTAAGAGAGTGTGGGAAAATCTTACAAAGAGGTAATTATAGCTGACACCATTGTGCTTCGTGATAGTCACTAGATCCTTAAACCTCTCGATGGAGTCCATAAGGTGCTAATGAGAGAGACCATGGAAATCATGCTGTCCAACCAAGGTGTAGTAGGACAGCTTCAGCTCAAAGTCAGCCCTCTGGAAAGTAGGAAGTCGAATCGCATACCTATTTGCATAGAACTCATCACGTCTGTTGTAATCTCTAAGCATCCTTCCTCTTCCAGCTTGTGCTTGCGCATGCGCGTTCTCTTGCGCATTCTCTGCGTCCACAACAGCAACTGACGCTATGGTGTTTCCATTCTCATTAAGCATATGCCCCATATTGTTGCACACATGACCCTTTTGGTTCCTAAGAACACTAGCGTCATCCTGAAGCAAAATCACTCGCTCAACCATTTCCACTGGTTTCTTTGCTTTCCTTTCTGCTTGTTCTAACTTTGCTAGCTCCTGATTCGAAAGAGACAAAACTTGACTGTCTTTATTGCTCCTGGTAGAACGCTGAGGCATACACCTGAAACACATAAGAAAAAAGATAGAACTACGTGAGTAAAACAGAAAAATATAAACTTAGTCTAAATTCTACACTTAAATCTATTGGAAACAAGAGTCCCCGGCAACGCCACCAAAAACTTGATATGCTCGAGTTTTAAATCCCTAGAGCTACACCGCAAGTGCACAGAAATGCAATTGTAGTATAAAGGGGTTGAATCCACAGAGACTCTGAAATTTTCATAATAGATCTTTTTGTTTCGAATTAAGCTAAGCTAGACAAGAGAATAAATTAAAAAAATGCAAAACAGTAAATGAGATTTGTTGTATTCAGGTTGGAAAAACTTCAAGTCTAGGAAATTTCTCAGGAATTCAAGTAATGCAGATTAATTAACCACTTAGGATCAAATTAAGTACCAGCTCTAGAACTCAAATCACAAGTATAAAATTAACCAACTTTTGTTGTGAGAATTCTCTATGTCTAAAACCTAAGAAAACAAATTCCTTTGCGAGACTTAAGATTCTAAACAACTATTAGGTACAAGTTTGATTTGTTCACTAATGAAAATCCCTGAACCTAATAAGAGATTTACTCACACATAACAATTAAAATGAAAGACATGAATGAAATAGATAACATATGAAATAATAAAGTAAAATAGAAACAGGAGTTCAAAATCTTCTCTCAAAGTGTACAGAGTAATAGATCAACCCCAAGCTCTCAATCTCTCTAATACTCTCTTGAAAAAGTTAACTCTCTCTAATCTAAACCTAAAATCCTAATTAATAGTCTAAAACACGATTTGTGCTCTTTTGTAAATACATAAAACTTTTGGACAAAATTGTAGATCTTCAAAACTTGTTAATTTCCGCGAGTTGTGTCAACATGTGGCCCGTGTCGATCGACACCACTAGTCTTGATTGGCACCAACTTCAGCTTCTCAGCAACAATGCTCCAAAATGCTCCAGAACCTCCAAATAATCCCAAATATATGTAAACCTGTAAAAGACTCTAATAGGACTCTAAAGACATATAAAAGACTCGATTATGTACATATATCATGGCTTAAAAACCATAAAAACTATGAAATATCAATTTTGAACACCCTACACATTATATATGGCCTATCCCCACTTTTCAAGCAATGCTTCTCAAGATATTTTGTTATTCAGGCCATTTCGGGTTACAAGTTATTTTAATGAAGAAGTCTGGACAGCCATAATACTTGCAGGTAGCCATGGCATCAAGATAATATTGCATCATATAGCTCGAACCACCATTAAAAGAAGAGGGTATAAAAATGTGTTTATCTTGTTTTCCAAGATCATAATCACCTGTAGCAGCTACATTTCTTATTCTTTCATAATTATCACACCTCAGATTTTTCTTGTTGAACCAAATATAACGTAACCGATTTGTTTCAATCATAGTGTAGGTGTGAACTAAAAATTGCTGGAACAATCTTCCACACATGGGAATAGTTGGAATCTCTCATATCCTTGTTTGAATTCGGTACGCAAAAAACTCGTGCATGGTAACCTTTATCCTCTTTCTTCCATTTGTGTCTACAAAGCCAATATCGATTCTCAACCTGAACCCATCTTCTCCATAAGGGAATAAAAGTGGATACTACAAAGCTAGATACGCAGGATGTAACTCACTTATGCGTTGCGTATTTCCAAACTGGGTTTGAATAATGATATCACACATTCTATCATCGATAATAAAGTTTCCATGTATGAGAGCCGCTACTCGTCCACAGTAGGTAGGTTATGAATCCTACCATCACTAGTCCTATCAGAAGCCAAATCCAATCAGAAAATTTTGACATGATTACTTTGTTTAAATATCTCATTGACTGACCTAAAGTCTTTAACATGAGGATTATGAGCGTCTAGCATATATTTTAGTTGTTCTACAACACTTGTCCTAAGTTTGTTGGCGTTTCCCGTTTTTTTAATACAGTAAAACCTCTATAAATTAATAATATTGGGACCAGAGTAATTTATTAATTTATAGAGGGTAATGATTTATCGATAAATTAATAATTATTAATTTATAGAGAGATTTGTCTAATTTTTAACCCTAAAAGATTTTGTCGAGCCCTAGCCCTAATCTTCTTTAAGCTTTTCAATGTCACCTTGCCTAAGTTTCTAAGTTCTTACCACGTCAGAGAAGTGAAAGGGAGTGTTTTGTTGGCTGATTTTTGTGTTGTGTCGTGTGGTGAGTGACAAGAGAGGAGAGGTGTTGGTGTCTAGGAGAAGGGAAGAAAAAGGTAGCTGAGTTGTACGGTCTTGATCGCCAAGTTGGACCGGTCACCATAAGTCTGATCTGTGCCATCGTTGGATTACCGTTAGTGGGAAGCTACAAGTCTCCCTCTCCATCTCATCTTGATCATGGTAAGGATCTCTCTCTCTTAGTTGAGTCATGTTGTTGTCATTGTGGAGTCGATCATGGTGATCGATGGTGACTTAACGGTGGAGGGTTTTTCTTGGCATGGAGATCGTGATGGTGTGGTGTGGTGGAGTTTGATGGTGGCGTGATGACGTGAGATGTGGTGGATTTTTACGGAGGTATGATGATCACGTCGGTGGTGTTCTGAGATTGTGTGTCCGAGATGGCGAGCTGTTAAGACGTGACCGAGTCCAGTTTGGTAGTTGAGTTCGTGATCGGGGCTGATCGGTGGTGATCGTCATGACTGTTGGTGGCGTGACATTGATCCTTGTCTTCATGTTGTTGCAGAGTCTTACAAAGAAGATGATTCAATTAATGATTCATGTGGTTATTGAAGTATTATTAATTAAATATTTTATTATTTTTAGGTTGCATGCGGAATTTTTTTAGGGGATTATTCATCCCAATAGGTTCAGAAAATTTCAGTCTTTTGTCGCGAAATTTTCCGTGCACGTTCCAGGTGAGTGTAGTACCGTGGTCGGATATTTTTACGGAAATTTTTTCGGGATAATTACGTGCTAAGATTTATTTTTGTGGTTTATGTGAGTATCGCTGTTTATATATTGCTGAAATAAATTCCAAAAAAAATTGTTGTTAATTATGAGATTATTTTCTGTGATTGTTTTGTGATTTGCCGTTGAATTAATTGTTTTAATCACGTTTTGGTTGTTTAAAATATCGTTGATTGATTTTAATTCATTATTTTGCGGTGTATTAATTTTTATCAAGTTGTTGTTTTCCTGTTTGTCGAGTCCGGACATTTAATTATGCCGGAGGTATTTTTATAATTTTGTCCTAATTGACCAAATAGATGGGTTGATCGCCTTCTCAGGAAAAGGATAAAGCTAGCTAAATCTCGTAGAACTGCGGTGACGGTTCAAGATGACATACCGAGAAGATGTATTATTTATTTATTATTGCTATTGTTGTTGGTTATTTCCGTAAACCATTAGGTTGTTAGTTGGTTCGAATTTATTAGGTTATAATAAATATTCATTGCTGAGTTATTTATTTGTTTCGTCTGTTGGAAGTTATTAGTATTTATGGAAATATTAATATTAAAAAAAAAATTGGGTCGGAGCGTTTCATGAACTATTAGCAATTTCGTCTCCTCTGGTCCTCATTGGCTATACTGACCATATACGTATATACCATGATAAACGTGTATTGATAATCACTAGAAATTCACTTATAATCGATAAATAATTTTGAGTGAAACGTAAAGCATATGAAAAACAGAGAACCAAAGCACTTAACACAAAACTAATCACACCGAAGTAAACACAAAAATACATTAGAGAATTAAATGAGGACAAAGACGACAAAATCAGAAAATTCTGAGTCACTCAATATTTTCTTTATCAAAAAACTACATTAGAAAAAATATAAGAATCTACGTACTAAGCATTAACAAAAGTTGTAGAATAATAATAAAGTGGCAAAGAAACTACATCTTGTTGGTGTTAGTGTAGATGAAGAATGACATGACAATGGAATAGTTGGTGTAAAACATAGTAGATATCTCTTCTTATAAAATAATAATATAGCTAAAATTTGAATTCATAATATTTGGAAATTTTTTTAAAAATCATATATTATCTTATAAAGAAAAATTAAAAAAAAAAAGATAATAACAATCCATGATAGTTAATAATAATTCATCAGATAGTTTATAAGAATCCATACATATATTTGATAAGAATCTTGACAAATATTTGAAATTTCATTAAAATCTCCCAACATTAATGAGTAACAATAAAATTGTTATAACATTAAATTCTTTAAAACTTTACCTAAATACACAAACTAATAATACCCTCCTAAAAGTCTTTACTGCTTTTAAAGCTGTCCAACCAATCGGCCCCTAAAACTGGTCCAAATCATCCTTTCACTCCAATGACTTCTTAAATTTTTTGTAAAAACTCTAAACAAAACCAAAAAGACAACTAACGTAATCCTAGGCTCGATAAAATAATATATAAACTTAAGAAATCAAAGGTTAAAACACTTAAAACCATGATACGTCACGTCAACATGAAGGAAGTTGGGGGCTCTTTGGTGTGGAGGAAAATTCTGAAATATGAGATGGATAATGGCTCATCGACACTGGCTTATTTGAAAACTTGCACTCTATCGGTCGTCTTATTGATATTGCAGGTAATGGGGGTCCTCATTAATTTGGTAATCTTAGGTACGCTGCAATTTCGGAGGCTTACTAAAACACAAGATGGTTATTACGCCATCGGAGAGGCTCGGTTTTGCAAGCTTTCATCGGTCAGTTACAAGCTTTTCTGTCTCCTTCCCTGATATTAGGCTGGACCTTCCACTCCACTATGTTGTAACAAGGATTCAGAATACAAGTTGGCTTTTTCGACAGATAAAACTTGGGAAGAGATACAATACAAAAGACAGTGAGTAAACTAGTTTTGTTTGGTGTGGTTTTCTCAAACTACTCCTTGGTTCTCGTTTATTACATGGCGAGCCATTCACAACAAGCTATCCATGAGATCACAGCAATCGTAACTAGAGATTTGATCAACCGTGCTTGTTGTGTGGTGAACAAGACGAGACACGTGATCATCTCTTATTCGCTTCCTCTTTCTCTTTTACTATTTGGATGAATCCATGTGGAAAGCTTCTTCACAATCACATCACACCGAACTGGGACTGCTTAGTTCGATGTTTGATCTCAGGAAGACACAACTCCTTGGAACTTGCTTTGCTTCGGCTCATCTTCCAAACGACTCTCTGCCATATTTTGAGAGAAAGGAACGACCATAATCATTTCCGCCCTCATCTTACAATCCATCAGCTTTCTCACGGCATTAACGAATCAATACAATCTCGGATTTCCTCTCTATGCCTCCCACCAAACTCCAATGGATCAGTGGCTACAATATCAAAATTAGAAGGATAGTTTGCAACAATTTAGTGGTCTTGTATCATGTCTTTCTTGTTAAAGTTTTTGTTTCCTTCCCCTTCATATCAATATTCAGTTCATCAAATCAATTTAACATTTCATAAAAAAAGTAAAAAATGTGATAACATATGTCACTTACTATATTATACGCTAAAATCATATCATATATATCTAAAAGGTGGAATATTGTTTTGAACTATAATTATTAGATATTTCATTTATTATTTTGTAGACAAATAAAACATTATATAAATAAATATCTAATATGATATATGTTATTAATTATTTTTAGACTAAATATTTTTAAGATTCATTGTATATTTTTGAAAATATGTGTGATTTTGATTTTTAACAAGGAATACTTAAAACAAAAGTTTGTGAACATAGTTTTTGTTACACCAAATCTCAAATATATTTGTTTTTATTATTTAAAAGATAAAAAGAATCGAAATTATTTATTTGAAATAAAATTGTGTTGTACATAATATGTAACATTTTAAAATCTAATTTTCTTATTTTTTTTACAAAAAGTAAAACTATAAATGAATTTAGTGACATAAATGAGAAACAAATTCTTTGTAAAAGATGGTGTGTATGTGTAATTTACTTTTTAAAACCTTAAGTAAATTAGACAAATACTAGATTTACAAATAATTTTTTAGTGTATATGATGTGAATATGCCAATATTTTTCGTTTTGTTTTTCTAAATTTGATTATGTTAAAAGTTTACTTAATTTCTTTTTTTCCTTTCTAATATATAGTAGATTGTGTATCATATGCATTTGGTAGGTTTCATATCAGACATGTACTATGACCGCTATCAACTAGTTTCTAACTAATTAAAAAAAAAAAAAAAAAAAAAAAAACTAGTTTCTAACTATGTATTTCACAAAATACATACATATGTTTCTAACTATTATTTTTGTAACGTTTCAACCATTACTATCCGTAGTCTTTCAAGACTCTCAAGTGTTTTAACTACAACTGTTTTGGATAACTATTAGTGCTTCCGGATCATTTTCACGATGTTTAGTTTTTTTTCTTCTTCTTTATTTAATAACCATAAAGTCAAAAAGAACTAAATAAAGCTACACGCCAATGAAAAGACGAATATATTTGACATTCCATTCGTCGACCCAAAAAAATAAAATAAACGTATATGTATACGTCAGAAAAGAAAAGTAAAATCGACATTGACCAAACAAAAAAAAATTGAATTAACCAACAGAAAAAAAAAAACAAATGACTATAACAATTCTCTTGAGAAAGATAAACGTGAAAGAGGGATTTGCATTTGCCCTGGGCGGAAGAGAGAGAAATGTACTTGACGAGTCTCAGGAGAAATCAGAGCTAACAAAATCGTAAGAAATTCGTATTACTCTTTCAAATCTTTCATCAGTTGTTTCTGTTTTTTCGCAAAATCTCGACAAATGTTGTTCGATCTGTACAAACGATGTCTGAAATTTTCGATCTCCTTGTTCGCGCAGCTTAGTTTCTTATAATTTCTCACAATTTAACAAATTAGGTTTGGTTGTTTCTTTTTCAGATGTTTTCTGTAAGATATTCATTTTGTTTTTGTGAAATTCAATTAGCTCTGCTTGGCTCGTTACTTTCTTAGTCTTAAATGCAACATTTACACAAAAAAACAAGGACTAATAGATTCTCTTTGCGGATTTGATTTTTTTCGATGTCTATGTTTCTTGATAGATTCTAATTGTAAATACCTTTGTTAGCATTTTCCTAAAATTTGCAAATTGTAGATAATTTTTTGTGTCTTAGTCTAAAATGCAACATTTACTCAGAACAAAAGGACCAATAGATTCTTGGTGCGGATTTGATTTTTGTCTATGTCTTTGTTTTGTTTGTTCCTATAATCTGCTAATTGGAGACAAATTTTTATGTATATATAGAATAAACATTGTTGCATAAGATTGTTTATGTTGTTTTGTTCAATTCAATAACACTGCTTCGTCGTTCCTCGCTACCGTCTTAGTCTAAAATACAAAATTTATAGGACCAATAGATTTTCGGTTCGGATTTTTATTTTTGTCAATGTCTATACTTCATGGTAGATTCTAATTATGTTTAGTTTTGTTCGTTAAGGCGGATTATTTATGTATATTATATATAAATTTTGATGTTGTAGTGGTAATGGGGAGAGAACTTGTGGACAAACACATGGATAAGAAACCAAATAGTTTAACAGCAAGCTCAACGGGATCTTCGGATGATAATAAAGTCCAAGATCCTTCCGTTATTGAAGCTACAGAGGTTAAGGAATGTACTGAACAGAACTTGGTTGGCAATGATACACCTGAATCTCATAAATCATCTGATAATAAGAAGAAACTAAACTCATCTTCTGTTAAAACTCGTACTACTGTGCCAAAGCCATTTTCTCTATCGACTGAAAAGCTTGCTTCTTCAAACTCTAGAAGAGCTGGAGTTGATAATAGTTCGTTAGGAAATGCTGTTAGCCACAACTTTTCTTCAGCATCAAGAGTTTCACAGGTGAGAAAAAGTGCACTTGTTTATTGTTTTGCATTGTTCAAGTGTTTGAGAAATGAATCTGATAATACTGATTTGGTTCTTTTCTCTACTTGTTAACATAATTGTTTTCAGTTCTTATGGTGATTGTAAAATAGGACTGAATTTGGTTTTTTTTCTTGGTTCTTTTGTGTTCAGTCGAATTCTCCTTTACCAGCTAGGAGGACAACAGATCACAAGAAGCACCATGACGACGAAGATAGTTTTTCCGTTGCTTCTTCGTATCCTTTATGTGAAGTTAAACTAAAAAGAAACATTTGTTTTGTTTTTAATATCTAATTGCTACAAGATTTGTCTGATCCTTAGCTTTATGTAGATCAGCTACATCCATAAGAAGTAATAAACCCAAGATAACGATTGGAGTTGCTCCAACATTTAGTAGCACAGCGCGGTTAGAGAGACGAAGAGAGGTAAATCTTTTGGTAACAAGTAGGAAAAGTTTTAAGGAAGCATGGTGTTGCGCTGTTTCTCTCCTTTGAGATGTTTTTATTTTTCTCTGTTCGTGTTTCCGTCACTTGGCTAATTATCAGCATATTCGGGTTTCAGTTTTACCAGAAATTAGAGGAGAAACAGAAAGCACTTGAGGCAGAGAAAAGCGAAAACGAGAAAAGACTCAAGGTAAAAGTTATATGCTCATGAATATTCGTACATTAGTCCGTATATAATGTAGGAATCTTCTTTATATAGTTTCCATGTGGATTATAACTTTAGGAATTGCACAATTCTTGAAACAATAATCTTACATGTTAGATTCAATACGATGTTTTATTTTCCATTCTTGAGCAATCTCAAAAACATTGAAATGTATTTTATTTAGGAAGAGCAAGAAGCAGTCACTAAGCAACTTAGGAAGACCATGGCTTACAAAGCTAATCCGGTACCAAGCTTTTACCAAGAGGGTCCTCCACCGAAACTTCCATTGAAAAAGGTATAAAAAAAACCCGCACTGTCTTGAGTGCCTCCATTTCCTATTTATACACCCACTTTGATTCATTTTGTTGCTTCTCCAAGACTGAAAAGTGTTGATTCCCATGATGAGATTCAACATTTGGTTTCCTTTTCTTGTGATTGGGCGAGATGATCTTTGTCCTCCTCACCAATGGCTTATCCTACTCTCGAGCAGTTTAGTATTTTTATTGTTTTGATTTTGGCAGTATCTCACTATCATAATCATGAATACACTTTAGGATTTTGGTTATATGAGCGCAAGGATTGTTCAAAAGCAATGATTTCTGGCCATCACTCTGTGTCATCCTCTATAAATTAGACGGTTCCTTGAGAAGTTGTTCTTTGTGATACATGGATGTTGTGAATGTGACAGGAGCTTTTTACATTGCTTGTTTGATGACAGTTTCCACTGACTCGTCCCAAGTCACCAAACCTTAACCGTAGAAAGAGCTGCAGTGATACAGTTAACTCATCATATCAAGAGGTGAAGGGGAAGCATTGTGCTCGACATCGCAACAGTGTAGGCGGTTGCAAGGAAGAACCAAAAGCGAACAATTGCCCGAGGACACCAAATAGCAGCGGCAAAGAACATATGAGAAAGTCCTCAAAGGAAACACCAATATCTGAAGAAGTAGTTGGAAAACTTGTGGGGAAGAACAAGAATGGCCATGATGGTGAGTATGGCATTAATATTGTGGAGTGAAGCGGCGCGTAGTTGTAGTTTCGTTTTGACTAACTTGGTGAATGAGAAAACAAGAAAAAGGGTGAGGAAGCAATTGCAAGGAGAAAGAACAAGTTTTAGAGTGAAAGAACAAGTTTAAAGTTTCTGTTTTTTTCTTTCTTTTTAATTGTCTAATGTTATGCAGAACAATTGTTCTAAATTTGATTGCTAAATCAGTTGTTCTACTTTCGTTTGATCTTTCCGTATCTGTTTGACAATTGATGTGAAATGTATATTAAGGTTGTTGTATGGATCCAATGTATCACAACTTCGATTATCATATGGGAAAATGTCAAAATAAAAAAGAAAAATTCAAACTTTCAAAAGGTGTCGAAAAAAGCTCAATTTCCCTCAATGATAGAGCTAAATTTGGTTGACTTTCCATTTTAATGGTTAACTTTGGTTTATTTTGCTACATTAGTCACGTCGGTACAAACTTACGGTTCCGTCTTGTTATGTTATACGACTAGGTGTCTAATTTGACAAAGTCAACAAGAGTTAGCGATTAAATTAGAATGTCAACAAAAACTGAATATTTTTATCAACCAGAAAAATTGATAATTTTTTCTCCATTTTTTCAAACGGACAGTTAATTAAAAAATTCACCATTTTTTATACCTCTTTGTTTTAAATTAAAAATTCAAATAAAATTTTCTGAGAAATACTTTTTTGGTGAATAAACTTCATATTACAAAATATTTAACACTACAAATTTTAACATTAGATAAATTATAGATAGTTTGCATTATCTTTCATTTTCTAATTTTTGTTTTATTAAAACACGAGTCTAATTGCTCATCATTAGTAACTTTAAAGATAATGCTTCTCTGACAACAGAACTTTTTTAAAATTTATAATAAGTATTATATATTTTAGAAAATGTTAAAAATGTCACAAAGTAATTTTTTTAATAAGATAAAACTTGAGGGACAACAGATTTTGGATTTTTAAACTTATAAAAAGTTCTAATTTTATATGATATTTATAAATTTTAAGTATTATACATATTTAGTATCTTTTATTTAATTTATTTTATCGTTTTCAAACATATTAAATAAAGAGTAATTGCAATAGATGACCCAAACACAAATTATTTCAAGAGGATGAGATTTTTTTAATAGTATGTGTTAGAAAGAAGATAAAAAGACATACTTAACCTTCTTATATATATATTTTTTGTTTTGTTTTGTCTCTTTCTTTCTCATTCTTATTATGATCCTTTTTTCCATCTTTCTCATTCCTTCTTCTCTCTCCTTCCCTTTTTTTCTCTTCTTCTATGATCTAAATCTCTGCATTTTAATTTTCTCCCACTCTACTTCTTATTTTTCTTTCATTTTTTGTTTCTCTCTCACTGTATCCTCCATCCACCATCACCATCCTCCTCTCCTTATTCCCAACATATTTTCCAACCTTTTTCTCTCCTTTGATATCACGGTGAAACTCTGATTTAACCTACTATCATCAACATCAAAATCAACACCACTATCACCAGTATTAAAAATTCATTTTTCCAGATTTTCAATCTATAATAGAACCTCTATATATTAATACTCAATAAATTAATAATTTTTTTGTCCCAGATTTGGGATAGTGTAATAATTAACATAACTTAATAAATAATAAGATAATTTTTTTTTGAAAATCCTATTTAAATATATGGTCTCATCAATATCATAAATTAATAACCATATAAAATTATAAAAATATAATTTAGTGAAATATGACTCTAATGTTGTTTTTTATTCATAAATTTAGAATTTTGTTGAAACTCATCTATAATATTTTCTTGATGCATCAAAAACTGCTTATATTATCTTTTAAAATTTCACCAAAAATTAAAAAGTATTTTAGATGTGATGATTGTATCTTAACATGTAACAACATCTAAAGATATCACAATATTTTCTTCTACTTCTTACTTCAAATAGATTTTTTTTTTTGAAATTAGGCAAATCTTTCTATAAATTAATAAGTATTAATCCCTCTATAAATTAATAAGGAGTAATTTATCTATAAATTAATAACTTTTATAAATTAATAAGATACCCAGATCCCAACATTAATAATTCATAGAAGTTTTACTGTAATTTGTTTAATTACACGCAACATTGTCATAATTTGTTTAATTACATGCAACGTTTTCATATGAAATATTGTATTTGCAGATGCAATGTAATTTCTCCCACAAACACACTTTTTATTTCTAATTTACTTTATTCTTACAAATAACACACTATGTATTTTTAGTAAAGCAAAGTATTTTATGTGTTCTATAATATTTTATCTAATTACATGAAACTTTATCTCTTGTGCTGATACCACCAAATATTTCTCTCTTCCTTAACCACCACCATTTCCATCTCAACCACCATCGTATTCACCTCAACCACCATTGATATTTTTTATATGCATGTTATTTTGAAAATTATTGCGATATATGCAGACACTATATCTACCACAATTCCGTAATTGTAAGTTGAAGAGAGGGTAATTTTGTCAAAATACACTTACTGAAGGATCAAATGCTGGACTGACCTTATGCAAAGAAAAGGGAGTTGTATGACCTCCATGTAATCTACATGACCTTCATTTAACCCACATATTCATGATTATTATAGTTTTAATTAACAGCCGCTGTTGTCCGACACGGCTTATTTAATTTAACACTGCATTTGTCGATTTACTTCCTCTTTTCCGAACTCCTTCTCTCAAACCTCCGGTCAACGAGTGAGTTTCAATCTCTTCAATATGTTGTTTATAAGTTTTAATCTCTTCAATTTGTAAGTGTTTATTTGAGCCATTTTCAAATCTTGTTTTGGAATTCCTCGATCGGATCTGGGTAGAATCGCAGTTACTGTTGGTAAAGTTAGTTCGAAAGTTAAACTGAAGTTAAACTGAAGTTAAACTGAACTTAAACTGAAGTTAAACTGAAGTTAAACTGAAGTTAAACTGAAGTTAAACTAAAGTTAAACTGAAGTTAAACTATGTTACAGGGTTAAACTAAGTTAAACTAAGTTAAACTAAGTTAAACTAAGTTAAACTATGTTGCAGGAGTTAAACTAAGTTAAACTATCTTGCAAAGTTAAACTAAGTTAAACTAAGTTAAACTAAGTTAAACTATACACACTATAGACTGATGTTTTTTTATTATTTACTTGTAGGGGACAATGACGCTCATTTATTTTGATTATGGTGGATATTATTCACATAGGGGAGATGTTGTTAAATGGAATCCAAAAGAAGTTCAAATATATTCTATATTTACGTATGGTGGTGCGGAAGAATTCAATTACTCATTGTTGCTTGAGAAAATTCGTAGAAAAGTGAATGTTGACGAAGCGACGAGGCTGAAATTAAGTTACATTCATGGAATATTGTAGAGAGTATCATATATCTACATGACAATGATGTCTTGGGATACATATGGTTATGTGAAAATAAAGAGCAAGTTGTTTTGCACGTCGAGGTAGTGGAAGGTGTTGAACAAACCCGGAAAAGTTCACAAGCTTCAAGACAAGAGATATAGTCTGGTAAATCAAGTAGAATTATGGGATTTTGTGACGATGTTAGGAATGATGCTTGAGATAATGTAGATAGAGTTGGTTGGTTACCAGAAATTGGGGAATCATCAGAAAGTATTGCTGGATGGGACTTTTCTTAAGACTGTATATGGTGGAGTTCTTATTGTTGCAACTGCTCAAGATCCAGAGCATCACAATTATCCTCTCGCTTTTGCGGTAGTAGACAGTGAAAACAATGCAAGTTGGAGGTGGTTTCTCCAAATGTTGAAAACAGTTGTGCCAGATCACCCTGAGCTTGTTTTCGTTTCGGACAGAAATAAAAGCATCATAAAAACTGTAGGGGAGGTGTATCCCAATGCTAAGCATGGATATTGTTTGTGGCATATGTCTCAGAATGTGAAATCGCGTGCTTATGGCGCTAACAAAAAAGACGTTGCAGTCCAGTTTAGAGAATGCGGTCGGACTTACACAGAGGTTGAGTTCCTCCGACTTTATCAAGAATTTAGGATAAGGCATCCTAAATGTGGTGAGTATCTAGATGAAAGTATTGACGATTGTAAGTGGGCAAGATGCTATTTTCCAGGAGAAAGATACAACATATGCACCATCAATTCTGTTGAATGTATCAATGGTGTGTTCAAAGATCAAAGAAATTACTCGTTGCTACTATCGTTTGATTCGATTATTGCCAAGATTTGTGAATGGTCCAACAAGCATAGGAAGGCTGCCGCGGAGGTACCAACTACTCAGAAACTAGTACCTTTTGTCTATAAGTTATTGCACAAGAGATGTGAGATTGCAAAAAAGTTACCAGTATCTGAGCTAAACAGTTTTATGTTTGCATACACGGTGCTTGGAGAAGATGGAAAATGCTACATGGTTGATCTTAGAAGCAAAAGTTGTAGTTGTAGGTGTTATGATATAGACAAATATCCATGTGAACATGCGATTGCTGCAACTATGTTCCACAGAAAAAACGTCAGAGGTCGATCTACACGAGTGCTGCTCACGTTATTATTTTTCTGAGAATTGGGTGATGGCTTACTATAAGACCATCTATCCAGTACTGAATACATCTGCGTGGGTAGTTCCTACTCATATTACTGGTAGATGCGTTTTGCCTCCAGATTTACGGAAAAAAAGGGAAGAACTCAACAGGCTAGGTTTCTGTCAGTTGGAGAACATCAAGGAAGAACGAGATCCCAAGGACTTGGAAGTTACTTTAATATGTCGACCTAATTTATTTATTTAAATTTCTGGAAATAAGACTTGCGGTTGTTTTTTTGTTGCTGGATGTGTATTTGATATATCAGGTATAACTCCCTAAATCAAGTTAAACTATATCAAATTTTTGTATTAAAAGTTAAACTGCTGTTAAACTACTGTTAAACTAATAATGTTAAACTAAAGTTAAACTACTGTTAAACCGAAGTTAAACTACCATTAAACTGAAGTTAAATAGGTCATCTTAACCAACTTATTTCTTTAACATTCATAACGGTCAAACAAAATATAGTTGCAGCATATGGTTAATCTTAGTTAATAGTTAAAATTGTAAAAAAATAAAATTTTAAAATATTATGCATGTTCAGTTTGAAATCTCGGTAAAAACTATATACAATGTATGTTACTTAGTTATTACTATCATCTGAATTGTAAAATAAAATAAACGGATCAATTTAATATATATTGATTCATAATACAATGTTAAATTTGTGTTACAATGAATTTTCAGAAAGGTAAACTATATGAAATCTTTTTAAATAGGGTTAAACTAGGTTTTTGGTTTTTAAGATGGAAGTTAAACTATGTGTAACTTTGTTAAATTAGATTTTTGGTTAAACTAGGTGGTTAAACTAGGTGGTTAAACTCTACGGAAACAAACATGAATGACGGCGCCGTTTTTTAAATTAAAAGTAATGACAGCGCCCTTTTTTTTTTATTAGTAATTTTTTTTTTAAATTCGTTAATTTTTAATTTAAGTTAAACGGAGTTAAACGGAAGTTAAACTGAGTTAAACTGAGTTAAAGTAAAGTTAAACTGAAGTTAAACTAAAGTTAAACTGAAGTTTACATAAATTCCTAAAATAACGAGTTCAAACTGAAACACTTTTGCCAAACTAGAGGTTCAACAAACACATCCAAACTGAAACCACTTTTACCAATATAAAGGTTCAACAACACAAATCCAAAGTGAAACACTTTTGCCAACATTTATGCCTTTTGTCTTTTGCTTGCTTTCCCTCCTCTTCCTTCTCTTCCTCCTCTTCCTCCTCTACTACCTTTACCTCCTCGACCTTTTTTCTCCCCAGTATAAGGTGGGAGAAGGTGTTTGGACTGCTTATGTTTTCTCTTCTTGCCTAACCCTTCATCCTCATTTTCGGGAGGACTGTCCACATCTATAACCAAATTGACCGTAGGCACTTCATGAGGAGGAATCCAAACAACCATTGCAGTTAGAGGATCTATAGCTGCACATATATAAAAAATTTATTTAATAAGTTAAACTGAAATTTAAATACAAGATATGACAAGATTAAATTAAGTACCTTCAGCATCATTGTCGTCCTTGGCATCCACATCTATCACCTCTTTCTCCTCCTCATCCTTCTCCACCTCTTTCTCCACAGCCTCCTCCTCCTTCTCCACCTATTTCTCCACAGCCTCCGCCTCCTTCTCCTCCTTCTCCACAGCCTCCTCCTCCACCTCTTCCTTCTCCTCCTCCACCTCCTCCTCCGTATCCTCATCATCCTCCTCCTCCTTCCCCATCTCCTCCTTCTCCACAGCCTCCTCCTATGCCTCTTCCTTCTCCACCTCCTCCTTCTCCACAGCCTCCTTCTACCTCTTCTTTCTCCTCCTCCTCCGTATCCTCTTCATCCTCCTCCTCCTTCTCCACCTCCTCCTCCGTATCCTCTTCATCCTCCTCCTCCTTCTCCACAGCCTCCTCCTCTGCGTCTTCCTTCTCCTCCTCCACCTCCTCCTCTGTATCCTCTTCATCTTCCTCCTCCTTCTCCACAGACTCCTCCTCCTCCTCCTCCTCTTCCTCCTCCTCCACCTTCTCCTCCTCCTCCTTATCCCCTTCATCATCAGTATCGTCCTCATCATCAGTATCACCACACGTCTCAATCACTCTTTCCCCAGCAGCTTTATCATATACATTTGCAATAGGAGAGGTCATGGGCGACCCTATAGAAATTGTTGAAATAGTTAGTCCATTTTATTAAAAAAAAAATAATACAAATCATTTGAGAAACATATACTTACATCTCCCAGGACTGTCGTTGTTAAAATCTTCGTCCACGAAAACAGGTTCACCACTCTTGGATTTCTCCAGGAGATCAATCCTACTTGTCAAACTACCTACCTTAACATCCAGATCACCAACCTTACTATTAAGGGTTTTGAACCCTTCCATCATTGCCTTGGACATTTCAGCAATTGATTCATGGAGCCCGGGGTGTGTGACTGGAGCAGCAGAAGCAGCAAGAGCAGCAAGAGCAGCAGCACTATCAATAGCACCAGTAGCACGAGTATGATGGTTTCTATGAGCCAGATCTCTTTCCAAGAGATCCGTCCACAATATAAGCCCACCATTCGATATAATGGTGGTCCAACCATCAACTATCATGTCATACTGTAAATCATCCTCCTCACCCATGATTTCCTCCATCATATCTCGCTCCTCACCTTTAGCCTCCAAGATGCATGCAATTTCCTGTGACATATACATAAACTTAGTTAAACTACTTGTTAAACTGAAGTTAAACTGCGTTAAACTACTTGTTAAACCGAAGTTAAACTGCGTTAAACAGAAGTTAAACAATGTTAAACTAAAGTTAAACAACGTTAAACTGAAGTTAAAATGAAGTTAAACTATAGCTAAACTACTTTAAACTTAACTAACCGTGGAATTCCCAAGAGCTGTGTAGATGTCTCCCAACCCGAAACCCTTTGTGTTCAATTCCTTGAACCTTCCCTTGCACATCCTAGGGCATTGGTCTTCACATGGGATTTTCTCTCTAAAATGCTTCTTCAAATTGTGAATGGCTTCAAATGGGAATAACTGTACATAAGACACATAGATTAACACATATTTTAACACATAATTTAAGATATATTTTAACTAATATAACAAATTAAATTTTACCTCAAATGGCAAGATAAATCCTGGAATTACCGTACTAGGGCTGACAGTACCTCAAGTGGCTTCTCCATCCTTGTCATCCTTTGGATGAAGCTCCAAGCACCCATTACCTTCCGGTTATTCTCTTGATGCATATGGAAGATGTGCTTGAACTGTGGATGTCGGAGGAACCACCTAAGCTCTTCTCCACCGAGATCCCTTATGAATTGGACACACTTACTAGGATCACACCGTGTACCAATATTCGTGATCTTTGAGTACTGGCTAGGCTCAAAGAAGAACCCCAACGACTGTACAGGTACCTACATTCAAAACAGTAAAATAAGTAATGTTAACAATAGTTTAACAATAGTTTAACAATAGTTTAACGATAGTTTAACACTAGTTTAACACTAGTTTAACATTAGTTTAACATTAGTTTAATAATAGTTTAACAATAGTTTAACAATAGCTCAACATTAGCTTAACATTAGCTTAACATTAGCTTAACATTAACTCTAGTTTAACTCTAGTTTAACTATAGTTTAACTATAGTTTAACTCTAGTTTAACAATAATTTAACATGTAAAACACTAAGGCTGCAAGTTTAACCCTATTTTAACATTAGTTTAATAACAGTTTAATACTAGTTTAGTATTAGTTTAACTCTAGTTTTACCTAAAATTTAACTCTAGTTTAACATGTCAAACACATAGGCTGCAAGTGTAACTCTAGTTTAACTCTAATACTTACAAATTTTTCCTCAGCACCACTAGTATATGTACCCGATCCGCCTACTTCTTGAGAAGGCTGCAAGAAAAACGATATAAAAACATGTTAAACTAGTTTAATTACATGTTAAACCAATTCTTAATTATTAATCGTAATCAAATAATTCAAAAAATCATACCCTATGCTTTCTTTTTGTCCTCAATTTCTTTTTTTGGATCGAACGGGAACTATCACCAACTGCTGGATCTTTAGGATCCTTCACATTTCCAATTCTCTTCCTCATCGTCTTCAATTTATATACCTATCACAAACCTGCAAAACATCCAATACAAGTCATACTTAATCCCTAAATTGAAGACCCTAAATCGATACCCCAAATCGAAACGCTAAATTCATCAATTTCTCTTCCACGAACCCCTAACAAAACAATGTCTAATCTCTAAACCTAAAATTTAAGTTTCAGTAGTTTGAAATTGAACAAGTAAACATTATTTTACCTTCAATTTAACCCGAAGATAACCCAAAGATGACGAGGACCAGAATCGCAATTACCCTAAATTCATAAATTCCTCTTCCACGATGAACCCCTAACAAAAAAATGACTCTAAACCCAAAATTGAAGTTTCAGTATTTTTCAATTGAACAAGTAAATATTAGTTTACCTTCAGTTTAACCCGAAGATAACCCGAAGATGACGAGGACCAGATGACGAAGAAGAAGATTTGGAAGAAAGAAAAAATCGAGAGAGGAAGAGGAAACAGAAAATAATAAGAAATGGGAAGAGAACGCTGGATTTCGAAGCTTAAGTAGCAGAGATTTGCAGTTCGGGTTTGAGCTCGAAGAGATTAATGGCGGAATCAAATGCAGAGAGGGAGTGGGACGAGTGGGGAAGGAGAAGGAGAAGAGAGGGAGTGGGACGAGAGGGAAGGTTAGGGGAGTGGTTTTTTTGTAATAACCATAAGTTTTAAAGGTTATATGGTCTTTTACATATTTTTAACATTAAAAAAAATCCAAACAAAAAGATTAAATTTTGGAGGTTATTTTGGCACATTGAAAAAGCTGGAAGAATAGTACAGCATTTGAAGCGTGTCAGTTACTTAATTATTTTATAGAATTAGGCTATGTAGCTAAATCACCCTAAAATAATCACAGAGGCAAGCATAAAGTTAAAATGCATGATTCAGTGAAACACATGTGGTTCAACTATACAAATATAAAGACAAAAGACTATTCTTTCAAAATCATTTAATATCAACCCTATAATCAGTTTTAATTTATGCAACCATTTTTATACATTGTTAACTCTTATACATGTCGTATTGTTTTAATATATTTTTTGTAGCATCTACAACACATACACAAATTTCAAAATGCTCAACTTTCCATGGTTAAAAAAAATCTTTAACTTTGCCTAGTTGAAAAAATCCTCAATACTTTTTTGACTTTCCAATTTAATATATAACTTTTGGTTATTTTGCCAAATTAATCTCGCCGGTAAGTCATATGACGGAACCATTGGTTTGTTCTTTTAGACGACTTAACGACATGACTAGTTTGGGAAAATCAACAAAAGCTAGGGAAAAAATAGAAATTAAATAAACATTAGTTATTTATTTCATCGCATGCAAAGTTGAAGATTTTTTCAGCACTTTGAAACTTGCTGATTTTTTCACATTTTTCCGTTATTATATACAACTAGTGGATATATATATATATGTATATACGATTATTATATACTATTATTATATCTTTATACCAAAAGTTATATTGTTTCAAATGCAAGGACAAAGATGGACATTATGAGTTTGTGGTCGTGTGGTGCTGTTTGGATCACCCAACATAGAGAAAAACATCTTGCGGGCAGTAAAAGCAGTGAATTAAAACGAAGTGAACTTATGAGATGAGCACTGGGCATAGAAAAATTCGCAGGGAACAATGACCGATAATCTAATTGCTATATGTGGATCTAATTAATAACCATTCTAGAACTTAAATCGCTCATATAAAACTAGCCTACTCCCACAGTTCTAACTATCTAAACATGAAACCTAAGACACTAAACTCTCAAATGAGCCCTTAGAAGAAAATCAATATTCATAACAATTTGATACGTTCACTTTGATGACTTAGCTTCACCTCCCGTGGACTAACGATATTAAGCTCATCAATTGTTGATTCCAGCAACCTAACTGTCACTTTCGACGCATAGGTTAACCTAGATATCATATACAAGGTAGCTAATCATGCACAAGAATTTAGATTAAAAAAAAACAAAAATATGAAGAACTTTAAAGATGAAGTACCTAATCTAACAACTTGAACCCTAAACGATCACTGAATCCCTTGAACGACCCCTAAACACAACATGTGGACTACTCAGACATAGATGAAATCATAAAAACCGAACTCAATGATTGCATAAATATTAACATAATTGTAACGGGTTCAGAAAATACTTCTAAAAGAGTAAGATATTTCATCTCCCAAAGCTATGAAAATAAGAATAAGCAAAATTAATAAAAATACTAGGTTGAAACTGCTCTAGGGTCGAAAAGCCCTATTTATATGAACAGGAAACAACAACCTAATGAAAATCGAAAAAAAGAAAAAGAGTGTGGCCATGGATTGTTCGGTCCTTAGAGAAGATCTATCGATCCTAAGCTTCCTGGGCATAGTTTTTGCATCTGCTTCATTTGCTCGCTAGATTGACATGTCTTCAGTTAGATGGGAATAACTCTAGAACCATCAAGTAAAATACCTGACACCAGCGCCAAATGAAAGCTGACTCAAACAGCTATTTTGTATCCAAAAATCATATTAATCTGACACTGGGAAAACCTCGAAGGAATGTTAAACATCCGACGCTTTTGCATCTTGAAATCTTAGTTTTCATCACAAAACACCATGTTTTCCTCCAAAGCAATCTAAAATCTGTAAAGACTTGAGAAAGGACTAAATGACTATAAATTAAAATTTTGACTCAATAAAAGACTCGATAAGTTAATGTAATAAAAGGTTACAAACATATAAAATCATAATACTTCAATGCTCCAAGATTAAATTTTTACTTTTCCACAAGCAAGAACAAACAAATGAAAACAAATACAGAGGAATGGTTTGAAAACGGGAACTTACACACTCTTTTAGATTCTACCACATTGAATTTCCACTCCTTAAGAACTTAGAATATATCAAAGAACCAGTCAGTACTTCATGTACTTTACTATAAGCATAGCAAACATATTGTACTCTGGCTCCCAAGTGATGCAAGCACAGAAATGTGATGATAGATCTTAATGGGATAAACGATGGTGGAGCTGTTGCTGGACTAAGGTCGCTCTTTGAAGAATCCGATGGATGATTGATGAATAGATTGTAACAGAGGGGGGAGAGGATCGAGAGATGCCACACAGATGATGGAAGATCTGTGATAACTCTAGAACACTCAAGCTTCAAGGATTCACACACAAGAAAGTTGAGACGTTTTTGGTTCTTCCATAGAAGAAAACTATATTTTTATTTCATCAAAAAATGAGTTTTACATGCTGAGAAGGGACTTTATAAATAGTCCAGCAGCAGGTGACCTTCTATCGTCAAAAATTATTATAATAAAAGGACTAGACTTGCAAAAACAACAGAATCGAAAAAGGACCTAAAAGAAAAGACTCTTAAATGAAACCCAATGGTCATATTCCGGCAAAACAAGAAAATAACACGTTATTTATTGAAATTTAAAAATGTACCTTAGATAAATAAATGTGTTCTCCTTGGATGGTTTAAGCGACTTGATCTTCTCTTGAAATAGTGAACAACGCAGCTTCGTTATTCCTTGAAGAACTGGCAGAAATAGAGTTTTTTAAACTCTTGAATTATTCTTAAACATTTTCTAGCATTTCCTTGTTGATCTCGTCTTTTGGGGTTTCTTCATGCTCTATGAGTGTGATGATACTTTCTAGAGACTATTTGAAATTCTCTCTTAAACATTTGGTTTCTGACCTTATCCTTGGTGCTTGATCTATGGTTGCTATGTTGATAAATTCACCAGACTTGTTCTGCCAGACTTCTCTAGACAGAGGTCACTATAGTTTTTCTGATAGACTTCTACAGACTTGGGTAGATTTATGTCGATGTCCTCATCATTCCCTCCCTCTTGAGAAATTTCTGTCTCCAGAACGGATTCACCGGTATAGTAAGGGGATAAATCAGAAACATTGAATGTAGGAGAAATAGTTAACTCACTTGGTAGTTCAAGCTTGTAGGCAATTGTTATTGATTTTGTCTAACACCCGAAATGATTAATCTCCTCTTGGTGATAGCTTAGACTTCCTTTGTTTGGGAAACCTTTCTTTTCTCATATGCAACAAGACCCAATCTCCAGGTTCAAATGTAACCTCCTTGCGGTGCTTGTCAGCTTGTTGCTTGTTCTTCTCGTTCTTCTTCCCGAGATTTTCTTTGGCCTTTTTGTGGAGTTTCTTTACAAACTCTGTTTTTGTGACTCCTTCTGCACTAGAATAAACATCTTGGGACAGAGGTGAAATGTCTAGTGGGATTAAAGGATTAAAACCATAGACAAGTTCAAATGGAGAAAGTTTAGTTCCAGAATGCTTAGCATGATTATAAGCAAATTCGATGTAAGGTAAGCAAGATAACCAGTTGCAAAGATTCTTACCCACCATAGCTCTCAATAGGGTGGAGAGAGTACGATTAACTACCTCTGTTTGACCGTCGTTCTGTGGATGACAAGTGGTGGAAAAGAATAACTTAGTTACGAGCTTCTTCCACAAAGTCTTCTAAAAGTGACTTAGAAATTTTACATCCTGGTCTGAAACAGTTGTCTTTGGAACTCCATGTAAACGCACAAATTCTTTAATGAATAGGTCAGCTATTTGGGTCGCATCATTCGTCTTGTTACACAGAATGAAATGAGCAATTTTTGAGAATCTGTCCACGACTACAAAGATGGAGTCCTTATTGTTGATCTTAGGCAGCCCTAGACAAAATCCATAGAGACGTCTACCCAAGGTAGGTTAGGAATAGGCAAAGACATATATAAACCATAAGGATATGATCTGGATTTTGCTTTCAAGAAAGTGATGCATTTTGCGCAGAACCTTTCCACATCTCTTCTCAAGTGTGGCCAATAAAAATGCTCCATGAGGACACTTAGAGTTTTGTCTCATTCAAAATGTCCCATAAGTCCGCCTCCATGTGCTTCTCTTATCAACAACTCTCTCAAGGATCCTTGAGGAATGCAAAGTCTTTTTTCTTTAAAGATAAATCAATCATCTTGATAAAATGAACCATAACCGGCTTTGCTAGTCTCTTTGAAAGCTTCTTTAAAATCTGCATCTTCTTCATATAAACCCTTAAGACCACCTCCAATGCATATATTTAGAAGGTCTAATGGTGGGTCTTAAGAAAAAAATAATCAAATTTAATCAAAACTTAATTTTTAAAATTAGACCATTTGTCTAACAGTAGACCCATGTCTTATACACAAAATCAACATTTCCCAAAAAACCGATTCGAGAGAGATCCACATAAAACTTACTAATTAATTGTTTTAGACACCCTTGCATAAGTTAACCATTGTACATGCCCTAACATGCTCGAATCCCATGACCTTAGCCGGTGTTTGGGACCAATTTGGTTGAGGTTCGGAGAAGTAACCCTTGATTATCTCCGAAACGCTACATCCCACCTTATTATCCACACCAAACTTTTAAAAAATATTTAAAAATAAATTAATTATTTTAAAAATATATGTAATATATATGTTTAAAATAAAAAGTATAATAATTACATACCAAAAAGTTCCCTGAGGACGGTTGGGATCCAACCGGTGCAATCCTTCTCGTCCGGGCTGGACGAGGAGATCCTCCACTGTAAAATGAGCATATGGAGCATCTGGCGGTACTAATAGGTCCGGATGAAGTGCTCCTGCAGGAGCAACTGGTGGGGCTTCAGGTGGTGGTGGTGGTGGTGGTTGAGCTTCTGCTGTATCGGCCACTGACTCGGATGATCTCCTCTCAGGAACCGTATCGGCCGCAGAAGAAGAGACGGGCCTCTCAGAACTCGATCTATGTCCAGTAGGATCTCCTCGTAGAAAAAGAGCACCATAGTGCTGACGTGATTTTCGAACCATCTGCATGAATTAACATTCCAAACAAAATTTAAAAAAATTAATACGAACAAATTTAATCATTCCAAAATTAATTTATTATATTATCCTAAAAATTATAATACTAACAATTTTTTAAATTCTAAAATTAAATCAACATCCGAGCAATTTTAATAATTCCAAACTTATTTCTAAAATCAAATCCTAACAACTAAAATAATTAAAAAAAAATAGAATTAAAAAATTTACCTTTGAAAGAGAAGCAGAGATAATCTAGAGAGAGAGAGAGCTTTGAGTGAAATGAATGATGCGGAAGGGGTGGTGTCCCTCGTATATATAGATTTTTTGATCGTCGTAAACTCATTGTAAGTTTGCAATGATCTTACGACGATCCGTCGTAAACCGGTTGTTAAGCGTTACGACGTCATTACGAGGAATCGTCGTAAACGAGTCGTAACACACGAACGTTGTATGCACGTGTAGTCTGCACGTCGTCACTTTGATCCTCTGTAACATCCGTGTTTCTTAGTCATCCTCTTGAGTTGTAATTGTATTTGACGTTTGTTGTAATGAACCCTTGGGATGTTGTGTTTTGACGAGAATTAATAATAGGACGGATGTTCATTGAAATATTCGGGAATATTTAATTCATGATGTGGTATTTCATTTATTAGGGATGTCCAATACATGTTGTGTTATTTCATGTATCAACGGGTTTGACACATGATGTGGTATTTCATGTATTGCAGAGTTGAGAGCGAAGTATTGTTCCATCTTGGTTCGGTGATTATGGGTCTACGTCATTAGATCTAGTACGTGGTTGGGGTCAATAGGATTATGTGGTATTTAATCCTATTGACGGGTCAATTGGGGTTATGTGGTATTTAACCCTAATGATGAGTCATTAGAGTTATGTGGTATTTAACTCTAATGATGATGGTTAGGGCTATGTGGTATTTAGTCCTAACGGGGCGGTTTACTGATTAGGATTATGTGGTATTTAATCCTAATCGATTGGTAAACCGAGTGAGAGCCTGTGGTATTGGATCTCACGGGGACTTAGTATATTATAGTCCTGTTGTATTGGATTCTAATATGCTAGGTTGTTTGACGGACTTAACTCGTTCGAGTCTTATGGTATTGGATTTCGATGGGTTAGCCGTTGGGTGACCACGTAGGATCTTGTGAAGTTAGATCCAGGGGTCTTATTGAATCGAGTATGGAATGATACCGAGCTTGATTGAAGGTCCTAGGGGCGATGTTAGAGTTAAATTGGTCAATAGATCAATTTTTGAGAATTAATTTCGAGCGGTTCGGTTTATATGGAATTAAGCGGTAATTCCGAGGATTTTTTGTGGAGTGAAAGAAATATTTTGGGACAGGTAGATGTCTCAAATATTTTGGGAAAATTAGACAGAATTATTAAACCGAGCGGTAGAGGTTAATTGGAAAAATTAATCATTGCGGTTTAGTGAAATCGGGTCGGTTTGGTTTAAATAGAGTAAACAAATAATTAATTATATATACATATATGTATTTCCTCCTCTCTTCTACAACCTTCTACACTCTTCTTCTCATTTCTCATTTTGTACCTGAGATTTATTGGGCTACAAAGAAAGAAGAGGAGAGGAAAGGAGAAAAAGAAAAAGGGGAGGAAAGAAGAAAAAGAAAGAGAGGAAGAGGAAGAAGAAGAAGGAGGAGAAAGAAGAGAAGAAGCTAGAGAAAGTCAGAGTTTGGTGTTTGTTTGGGGGACACGATCGGCCTAGCTATTGAGCTCGGTTTGAGCTAAATATTTGTGGGTAAGTTCATCAATAACTTGCCTAATTAGCTACCAAATTTTGTCTAGTTTAGTTGAGTATTTTGGGAGATACTATGTTTCTCCCAAAACCGCTCAAAACAGAGCCATAAGCGACGGGTTCGGTTTGGAGAGTGATTGGACACTCAAAACTTGTTAGAGTGAGATGAAATTTGGTAGGTAGATGCTTGAGGGTCTTATATTGAGATTGACTGAAGGGCGTTTCAAAATATTGTCTAGGGCAAGAGATATGATCGATTAGGTAAAGCTCTGTTTTGGGAGAAGGAAACCCGAATAGGGGTTTAGTGATCCAAGCTTAAGGCTCGTGATTCATCATTTGAGAAGTGTGTTTTGTGATGTATTGACAGGGAATTAGTAGATATCTTGGTTGTGTGTGAAGCCAAGAAGAAGTCGAGCTTGAAGTGAGAAATATTGTATCTTTTTTCCAACCGTCGAACCAAGGTGAGTGCGTGACCGTAGCATAGCCATATAATCATTAGATTTTCCGTGATTAATGTGTGATGTGGGGCTTGCCCACATGGGTGTGATTTGTGGCTTGTCCATGTTGTATGATGTGAGTGTTGTGATGGAGCTCTATCATAGTATCATTTCATTTTTGCATTGCATATTAGTTTGGTAAGTCTTTGTTTATATGCGCTTGTCGCTGTGGGACGGGAGGACCGCCTCATTAAGCATTATCAATGCTTACGCACCTCTTTTGGTTCAGGTAAAGAGGAGTCTTAGGATCGCGAAGCTCGTGGAACCGAGGTGGAATGAGAGGATGATGTAAATAGGTTTTGTATGATGTATGTTTTTGTTGCTAACATGGAAACTTGTTGGTATCCCTTGGTTAATATTGCTAAGTTGTTTTGGAAGGAAAGTTGTTAGACTCGAATGTTTAAGTGAAGGTGATTGAAAGAAATTTTTTAAAATCCGGTATTTTAGCTTTCCGCCGCATATAGATTCTGGTAGCTTATCGTAATTTGGTATACGGTGTCACATCCTCACTTTCTTGAAATTCGTCATTCTCGTTGCCACTTTCTGTATCATATGGGAGATCTTCAAATCCAGCTTCTTCTGGATCAATTAGTAGAAAGTTATCTGTTGTCTGATCCGATATTGTTGGTATATCAATACAAGCAGATTTTTGTTGCAATGGTGGTGCTTCATCTCCTATAATTTGACGTCTTGGCATCACTGTAATAGCTGATAACCAAGTGATTCCAGACGTTTTAACTCGCGGATATGGAATGAAGCTAACTTGTTTCGCTTGAGATGCTAAGATGAAAGGCTCAAACTTGTTGCATCGTCGTCTGATGTTGACATCAACAACTCCAAATTTGTTGTAACGAACACATGTGCCTACTTTAGGATCGAACCAATCACAATTAAACAAAACACATTTTATCTTCACTAATCCAGTGAATTCCACTTCAATTATTTCTTGCAAGATCGCATAAAAGTCTGATTCCCCTTTGACACATACTCCATAGCTGCCAGTTGCTCGCCTTTTACCATACTCGTAAGCATGAAATGCATATCCTCGCATAAAATACATGGGAGCAGTGGTTATTCTTGAGCTTAGACCTTGAAGTAAGTCATGAAATCATGGTGGATAAAATGGATCGTCATAATCAACCTAAATTAAAAAATTATATAAAAGTATACATCATTAATTAAATGTCAAATAATTATAACCATACATAATTTATAAACTGTTGATTTATAAATAAACGTACTTGTGCTTTCAACCACGTCACAAAGTGTAGATCTTTTCGCTTGTTAATTTCATCATTTGATATTCCCTCAATGGCTTTGATACACAGAGTTTTAACCCAAATAAATTCTGCAAGTGCACAAACAATCGCAATAGTATATAAGGGATCGAATCCACAGAGACCAAGGTTACACTATGATTTTATGAGATTTGTAAATAAAGCTAAGACAAAGTATGTGGTTAGTTTAGTAACTGAATTGCAAGTAAATAAAGCGGTATAAAATTAATAAAGAAAAGCACTAGATCAGGATAATTCGCCGGTGATTCAGAGATGAAAACTTTAGCAACTATTCAGGATCTAACTCAGCATAGGTCCAGAACTCAAACATAAAAATAAGACGACCCACTCTCGTGGCGCCGACAACTTTACCTAACAACCTAAATACCTAAACTCTTGTTTGGACCTAGAGATGCAGACAAGCATTAATGAATGGGTTCAATATGTTCACACTTAGCCGCACTAACTCTCGATATCTACGGTTTGATTGCTCACCAATATCTTTTCTAGCAACCTAGAGCACTCTTGTGAATAAGTTTAACCTGAAATCATAGATTAAGTGATCAGTTTAACCTAAGCATTAAATTCAACTAGAGGCGAAGACAGTATGTATCTATGCATCCTATTTGTGCTCAGTTTATCATCTCATGAATACCTTTGAAAACCCTAATCTAGTTAATGGACTACTCAGACATGGAAGAAGAAAACACAAAAACGAAATAAAAGGAATTCATGAATAATATTGAAAGTAATAAGGTTCAGAATTCTTCTCAAAACAAAGTAGTGGATGATCTCCAAGTCTTAGAATCGAAAACAAAAGAAAATGAAAACAAAAGCTAGGCGATGGCGAACAAGGAGGAGAAAGAGAGAATCTCTAAGCAGCTTCAAAATCAGCTCCAAGGTAAGACGTGTCTTTTAAGAAAAGAGGCTTGACCTATTTAATCACACCAAAAATTAGGTCAACTTGGGCTCTTTATTTTTCTCTGGTGGAGGAGCATGTGCTCCCGAAACCGGAGCATGTGTTCGCGTTTGAATTCGGCCCTTTTACTGCAAATCCACTCCTTTTTGCTCCAAAAACCCATTTAGCTCCAGTCCATCCAATCCATGCTCCAAGACTTCTTTATGACCTGATAAGACTCAAAAACGACTCGAAAAACACTAAAAAGGACTAGAAAACATTAGTAAATATGGGCCAAAATCATCATATATCAGGCTTCTTGTACTTGAGTCACAAATAAGCTGAAATATATATATATATATAAGATATTTGTATATATATTATTCAAATAAATAAATATTTAGTTAAAGAATATATATGAATTACCTTTCGAATGAACGTATATATGTGTGTGCGCTATGACGATCATCGGTACTTGACCACCAAACTTCTTTTAGCATCCCAGCAAGTCGACCAATTTGCGAAAAAATGTATGGAACACCGGCGACTGCATATGTTGGTGCCACACAACCATCGTCATATCATCGGGGTTTTCTTTTCCGTGTACAAACTTTTGGTACAAAATAGTACGATGAATAATTAGATGTTTCAGCAGTTAAACTCCCTGCCACAATTGAGCCTTCTACTTTTGCCAAATTTTTGGCTTTTCCTTTCAAGTGTTTCATGAAGCGCTCAAATGGATACATCCATCGAAAATGAACATGGCGACCAAGTGGTGCTTCATGAGGAAGATGGACTGGAAGATGTTCCATAACATCAAAAAATGATGGAGGAAAGATCTTCTCCAAGTTGCACAATAAAATTGGAATATTGGCATCAAGTTGTTGAATGCCTTCTTCGGTCAACGTCCGTGTACTAAGATCCTAAAAAAAAGCTCCAATACCTGTAAGAACAAAAAAAAAATGGATGTAAATTATAAATAACTTATCTTAATATATATATATATAGTGCATGTATATATGTACCTGCAATTGCTTCATTTATATTTTGTGGAAGTAGCCCAGTAAGTGCGAATGGAAGTAGTCTTTGCATAAACACATCATAATCATGACTCTTCATCTCTAAAAACTTTTGCCCATCTTCAACACATTTAGAGAGGTTGGAAACATACCCATCGGGAACAATGCAGCTTTTTCATTTGATGCCAACCTAAAGATAGGAACAGGTAATTGCCCGTTGTTTGTAATGTGCAACTCACTTATTGAACAAATAGCAGGTAAGTCCAATCTTGAGTTCCTGCTATCTTTTGTCTTTCCTGCCACATTTAATATTGTATGCATGATGTTATTGAAAAAGTTTTTCTCGATATGCATCACATCCAGATTGTGTCGCAGCAAAAGATCTTTCCAATATGGAAGTTCCCAAAATATGTTTTTTTGTGCCAGTGATGATGCTCCCCATATCCGTCGGGCATATTACCTGGAACATGCCAATTACCCCCACACCTAACTGTTTTCTGACCACCATAATGATCAATTTGCGCTTCTATTTGTTCTCTTGACAAATACACTGGTGGGAGGGCTCGTACACTTACTTACTTCTTGAACAACGTCTTGTTTCTTCGATACGGATGGCTCATTGGCAGAAATCGATGATTACAATCAAACCAACTTGATTTCCTTCCGTATTTCAGTTGAAATGCATCTGTCATTCCGAGGCAATACGGACAAGATAATCTCTCATGCGTTATCCAACCTAATAGCATCCTGTATGCAGGAAAGTTACTTATTGTCCACAGAAGCACAACTTTCATATTAAAATTCTTTTTTACCGAACAATCATAGGTTCGAACCCCTGTATACCATAACTCCTTCAACTCATGTATAAGAGGCTGCAGAAAAATATCTAGTGACCCCTTTCGATGCTTGGATCCAGGAACTAATATACTCATAAATAGAAATTTATTTTCCATGCACATCTCTGAGGGAAGGTTGTAAGGTGTGACGATTACTGGCCGAAAAGAATATTGTCTACCAGACATTCCAAATAGACAAAATCCATCGGTGCATAATCCAAGATAAACATTCCGAACATTTCTAGCAAAATTTGGAGGTACCATATTGAAATGCTTCCATGCTTTTGCATATGACGGATGCTTGATCTCCCCTTCCGTCTGCAAATGTTCTGCATGTCATCTCATTGCTGCTGATGTCCTTTCAGACCGATACAATCTTTTAAACCTCTCTGTAATTGGTAGGTACCACATCTGTTGGTACGGTACCTTATTTCTTCCAGTACCTTGTGGCTTATATCTTGGCTTCTTACAAAATTGACATTCCTGTAACTGATCATCATCTTTCCATGTAATTGTCAATGCACACATCTATTATCTTAGAAGGTAATCCTAGACTAAAAACTATTTTCTGAATCTCATAATAAGATTCAGCAGACAAGTTATCTTCTAGAAAATATTCTTTGAACAATTCTGCCCATGTTTCCGTACAAACATCAGATAAATTATGATCTGTTTTAATGCTCATCATCCTAGCTGCTAATGATAATTTCGACATACCTTCTCTACATCCCTCGTAGATTGGCTGATTTGCAGTATCTAACATTTCATAGAACCGTTTCGCATCTAAGTTAGGTTCCTCAACTGTATTATCAGTAAATGAAGAAATTGTTTCATGAAATGCATCTGTAAACATATCATGTACCCTATCATGTTCTAGATCTCCACAATCTACATGATGATAATGATCATAGTAATGAAAATTATTAGGTTCATCCAAACTCACAGCTTCAACATTTATTCAGCTATTACTACTACCATAACCCTCTCCATGGTGAAATCAAATATAATAGTCTGGCTTAAATCCTCTATCTAATAAATAATTCCACACATTCTCACTACGAGCAAATCTTGAACTTGAATTTTTGCATTTCCGACAAGGACAGAACATTTTACCAGTTTCTAGAGTGAGTGGTGTATTGCCTGCCTGGTACATGAAGATTTCCAGCCCATTGAGAAACTCTTTTCTTACGTTTCCTTCATAATCTTTATGCATATACATCCATCTTCGTTTTTCCGAATATCATATATGGAAGACATATTTTTTTTGGTGTTTTTGGAATACAAATTTTGCTCATAAACGATTGTTGTTATTGATATTGAGATTGGGAGTATGTGGTATTTATCAGAAATTTTCGAACTAGTTAGGTAGAAACAAAACAACGAACTCACAACGAATGAATATTGTAACACTTTAACGTCATATTAATGAATCGTTTACGACAAATTTACTCCATCGTAAAATTTCTGGTGAACATTAAACACACGTGTTTACAAAAAAAATTCAATTGTCGTTGTTATTGGGTCATTAATACGCTACGTCGTAAACGAGTCGTTAAATTGCGACTACTGTATGATGAAGATATACTTTGTCGTAAGAGAGTCATTAAATTGCGACTAGTATACAACGCACCTCAAATTCGTCGCAAACAAGCCGTTAAAATTCATCGTAAACTAGTCGTTAAAACACAGAAGTATGTTACTTAGACTAATTTAAAAATGTGATGAACATGAACTATTTTTTAAACAACTAAAACCATGTATATAACAATATATATCCATTAAAAATGCAATAATATTAAACATACATAGTTATTAATATTACACGATAGTTTAACATAAACATCTACATAAACAATACCATCTATAGTACATGATAGCTTAAAAACGTCTTACAAAGAAACTGCAGGCATATTAAACATAAACACATAGTTATTAATTTTAGTTTTTTTTATTGATCACGCAATGTACTACTTAATTTCTTCATCATCATCCGACCCTTCGTCATCTTCGGGGTATAACCAATTGTTTGGATTTCGATTAACACCACTAAGACGACTTTCTTGTATGAACGATGTAGCCATGTTTTCTTCAGATATAACCTGCCAAATTAATAAGTTTATGTGTTATATATCTTACTGTCGGTAATGATACTACTTAATATACTACCTTTTACAATAAAATTGTAACTTACATTGGTTATGTTGTTAAGACCAATGTTAAGATATGTTGTCGTCCGTTCAAACTTAAAAACTACAACCTCCGTTAGAAGCAATACTAAACCCTCCTTTATGTACAGTCCATATTTGTTATCAGATATGGTGGACCTATGAATGCTCGCTTGTACAGTACCGGTCGGATCCTACAAGAATTAAAAAGTAAAGTTATCGATTACTAAATAAATATCTAATTAGTTAAGAACATCTTTTGTTTAAACTTATATATATATTTTACCTTCATTATGACCATCGCATCCCCCAATGCATTAGGAACCATTTTATGAATCACTGCTACCACAAAAGGTATACGATGTCATTGTGGTTTTATCTGATGTAACTCTTTTACTAATGTCCACTCACGTGTATGTCCACCTATATTCAAAATATAATAAGTAAAGTATATTTAATTGTCAATTAAGCAATCATAAAATAATCATTGCATACTAATAATAACATTTTACTTTACCTTTTTATGTTAGGTATTTAATTGTAGTCTTCCAAGGGACATCAGTGAAAGTAGGATCTTCTGGCTCCACAACACAATTAACCCTCCGTACATGTCTCTCATAAGAATTACACATAGACTCACTTATACCAGGACAATCTTGTAACATTGATTGTTCTAGTTTTTTCCTTGCCCGTTCTTCAGCTTGTCTCATACCAGCTGGACCCGGACCCAAAGATCTCTCTTCATCCATAATTAGGACAAATTCATTATGTGGCAGAATATGGTACTTATAGAAATTTTTTGAACTAGAAACGAAACAACGATTTTACGACGACTGAATATTGTAACGCTTTAACGTTATATTAAAAACGCGTTTACGACGAATATACCCCATTGTAAAATTTCTGGTGAACATTTAATACACGTGTTCACCTAACAATTCAAGTTTTGTTGTTATTGAGTCGTTAATATACAACGTCGTAAACGAGTCGTTAAATTGCGACTATTGTACGACGATTCTATACTACATCGTCAACGAGTCGTTAAATTGCGACTACTGTATGACGCATCTATACTTCGTCGTAAGAGAGTTATTTACTTGTGACTAGTTTATGACGAACATCAAATTCATCGTTAACGCGCTGGTAAATCGTCGTAAATAGAAGTCCAATTTACGACGAATAGATTCTTCGTAAGTTTACGACTTTCTTACGACGATTGTCTTTTGAGTCGTAAATTACTCGTAATATCCTTTCTTATTTACGACGATTATATTTCAACGTAAAGTTTCATCGTTACTTGCATGTTTTCTTGTAGTGTATATATCCATGAATTTTTCATTTTATGTGAGAATGTTGAGATATCTATTATTTTAGACATTTATATTTGTAGGTAAAGTGTGAATTTATATTAGAAATATCTATTACATTTTAATGATTGTAATTTATAAAGGTCTGTATTTATACTTAGAGCATCTCCAACCCATTCCTCTATTTTTTACTCTAAAATAGAGATGAGTTTTACTCTAGCCTTTTTTTTTTTACGAAAAATAAAATTATATTAATTTGAAAGAACAAAGTCACGATACAAACAGTTGGTTAACCAAAGAGGTAGATAAATACAATTAGAGAAAAAAAATCTTATTTGGAGGACCAAATCTAGGTAATAAATGAGCAGCTTCATTATTGGATCTTAAAACATGAGTGAAACATATGTCTTCGAATTTCTTTCCCCAGTCCTTTATATCCTTGCAAAGATTCAGAATTGAAACTTCCTCCTAGACACCATTAACAAAGTTAACAAGCATTTGACAATCACTTTCAAAGATTATTTTCTTAAAACCTTTACCCCAAGTTGTTTGTAATGCCACCAAAAGTGCTTTACATTCAGCTTCTAAAGGAGTTGAAGTTACATCCAGATTTGATAATCTCCAAAATTTAGGGACACCATAGGTATCTCGTATAATCCATCCTCCAACTGCATGATTAGTTGTTGTATTATACGAAGCATCGTAATTGCATTTTAACCAATCATTAGTGGGTCTAATCCAAGAGTGACCTGAAACCTGTTTTGTATTTATCTTCAAAGGTTTGTAATTTAATATCCACTCGTAGACATCTGATTTAGCAAGATCAATTTCTTTACTTGGATTAATTGATTTTTTATTAAAAAGTAAATCATTCTGAGATTTCCATATTTGCCACATAACCCAAAACGGTAGTACTTTTTTTGCCTTTGTTAGATGTTTTTCCTTTTGTAATGTAAGAAAGAAAACAAAATTATCCTACACAACATATTTGACATTTCTTATCCACTCTTACTCCTCTTGTATTTAATATCATTGATGTTCCTATAGCTTCTGATAAAACTCGCCATAGAAAATGTTTAATCTTTGGCATTATTGGTAATTTCCACACTTTATTTTTAATAACAGGATTTCCATGTGGTGCTAAAATGGGTTGATGAGCATTAACTTCTTCTCTTCCTAGTCTATACTCTGTTTTAACTGAATAATGACCATGGGGTGTTAAATTCCAAATGATTCCGTCCTCATCGTCTTTCTACGCCAGATAAATTCTTCGAACATGAGTTTTAACTTCATCCGTAAGAACAGCATCTAGTACGTCTTCATTCCATGATCTATGCCTCCCTTGATATTTAATCAACTCGCTGACTAACATATCATTGTTTTGCTGAACTGAGAAAGCTGGTCTTGGTGGATTCGTGGGAGTCCATACGTCGTTGAATACACTCGTCGATCTTCCATCCCCAATAATTTTTCGGCATCCTTTTTTGAGTAACTCCAATCCCAGTAAAATAGAAGGCCATCCAAAAGATTGTCGTTTTTTTTAGTTTGCATGAAAAATATGATCATCTTTGTAATATCGAGATTTATACAATTTCGCGAAAAGAGTATTCGGGTACTTGAGTAACCTCCATGTTGCTTAGCCAAAAAAGCATCATTAAATTGTTCTAAATTTCGAAACCCTAGACCGCCATCTGTTTTTGACATTTGAGGTTTTTTCCATGCAACCCAAGGTATTCCACATTTATTTTCTCTTTTTTCCCACCAAAATTGTAGCATAATACTATCCAACTCAGTAATTACTGCTTTTGGTAATTTAAAACATGACATAGAGTAAACTGGCATAGCTAAAGCTACGGACTTGAGTAAGATTTCTTTATCTGCTGGGGATAAAAATTTAGCACTCCAAGATGAAGTTCGTTGTCACACTCTCTCAATAATGTACTTAAACATTTCATTTTTTGCAACCAAATTGTTCAGGAAGTCCTAAGTATTTTCCTCCTCCCCCATTGTTTTTTTATCTCTAAAAGATGTTTGAGTCTTTCTTGAGTGTGTCCATGTACTTGTGATCCAAATGTTATTAATGATTTTTCCTGATTAATCATTTGGCCTGAGCACTTTTCATATAAACAGAAGATTTCCTTAATAGCTAAACAGTTTTACTATTGGCTTGGATAAAGAAAAGAGAATCATCAGCAAAAAATAAATGTATAATACGGAGAACGCCATTACCAATTTTAATATCATTGATTTTTCCTTTCCGTGCACTAACATCCAAAAGATGGCTCATTACATCTGCACAAAGAATAAATAGATATGGTGATAAAGGATCGCCTTGTTGTAATCCTCTTTGTGGGGTAATACATCCTTGAGGATTACCATTAATTAGAACTGAATATTTAACCGTTTGAACTGTAGCCATAATCCAACCTATCCACTTTTTTGAAAAACCAAAAGTTCTCGTTGTTTTTTTCAAGAAATACCATTCTACTCGGTCATAAGCTTTACTTATGTTCGTTTTTATGGCCATATAAGTTTGAGAAACTCTTTTCCGAGATTTTAAAGAGTGAATTAATTCATGGGCAACCATAATATTATCTGAGATCATACAACCAGGAATGAAAGCTACCTGAGATTCTGAAACAATCTTATCAAGAAAACCTTTAATACGTGAGACCAAAAATTTTGAAATTATTTGATACAACAGATTACATAAGCCAATAGGTCGATAATCATATAAAGTTTTTGGTTTATCGATCTTTGGTATCATACATATGTTTGTGATTAACTCCCGGTCTCATTGAAGATGTTTGAAAGAAAAGTTTCACCTCTCGAATGATATCTTCTCCCACCATGTCCCAACATTGTTGGTAAAATCGAGCCGTTAAACCATCAGGTCCTGGTGCCTTATCTGCACCAATATTACAGACTGCCTCATATATTTCGGTATTAGAAAATTCTCTTGTGATGACCTCATTGATTTCTGCTGTAACAGTGGGTTGGAAATCATTGAAAATATACTCAATAACTGGTTATTATTGCTTTGATAAATGTTTTTAAGAAATTCTTCCGCATGTTCTCCAATAGCCTTATCATCTTTGATAGTATTACCCTGAGTATCCTTGATGGAATGAATTCTGTTTTTGGAATACCTCATTTTAGTGCAAGCATTAAAAAACTTTGTATTGCGATCTCCTCCTTCCAGCCAATTGTTTCGACTTTTTGTTTTCCAGTAGGTTTCTTCATTTCGAAAAGCCAATGCCAACTCTTTTTGCAAGCGTGGTATACACCTTCTGATGATACCTGAAGATGACATAGCTACATCAAGATTGTTCTTTAACTCTTCTATTTGTTTTGAAGCATTTAAATTATTATGACGTCTACAAGTAGCCATTGACTTTCGGCACTCCCGTATTTGATCAAGAATAGTGTAACTCCAACTTAAATTTGGGGATTTCCATTATTGTTTAACATATTGTTTAAAATCAGATATTGATAACAATCTTTTATCAAAACGGAAATGCTGTTTTTTGTTCCTTCTGCAAAAGCTACTGTAGTTGCGACCAACCTATGATTGGATCCATAAAATTGGAGGAAATCTGTTTCTGGTGCCGGAACGTTTGCCAAAAACTCATTGTTGCACATAACTCTATCAAGGCAACATTTGACAGTATGTATGCCTTGAACTCCAACCCAAGAAAACCTATCGCCATTATGTCTTAGATCCGAAATATTACATGTAGAAACCATGTTCCTAAAATCTCGAAAAGTCCACTCTTTTCTATCCAGTCCACTGTCTTTTTCTTCATTTGATAGAATTTCGTTAGAATCACCAGCAAGTAGCCATGGACCTTGTGGATTTAAACTTGTTCTTTCCAAGCATTTCCATAATTCATGTCTAAATTCTGGATTAGGGTGCCCATAAAGCCAAGACAAATAGAAATCCATAGTATTATATTCCACATAAATGTCAACCATCCTTACATCTTGGAAAACCTTATTTATGATTACATATTTTTTCCAAAGCAAAGCTAAGCCACCATTTTTACCCAATAGAGGCAAACTACATACATTATCATAACCTAAATAAACACACAAATCCCTAATAACATCACACTTATTCATAGTTTCAACAAGAAATAAAATATCTGGAGAAACTTTGCCACATAGCTCCTTCGGTCTTGATTGCGTCAGCGGCGCACAGAGGCCCTGAAAACTCCAGTAAACGATCTTCATGGAACCGGTGGGGATATTCTTTATACTCAGACTTCATATGATCCTCTTTGAATCTCTTAATGATAGCATCACGCTCCTCCTCTGTTTGCTGCATCAAGTAATTTATGCCCTTAGACATGTAGGAAAACATCATATCGTTAGGGATATTTGTTGTACAAATGCTTGGAATGGTGACTTAATCTTCACTGCTCTGTTTCATTTCGTCCATGTTGAGCCAATCCTTTTTCTGATGGGTGATTTCATTTTTTCTTGGGTGTTTAATACATCCTCTTGATGCAACAATGGATGAATATTGATGCATGAGATCTAGGTATTCTTCATTCCTAAACTTCCCTTTAGCCAATTTTGCTTGAAAATAGTACCAAGTTTCGGCCATAAGATCTCTGTCCAAAATTTGTGAGAAAGACTTGTCACTGTTGCTTTCCACTTTTGAAACCGATGAAGGTCCAGCAACCATCATTGGGTCGATCTCAAAACATTTCACCACTTTTTCTGTACTATCATCGACTTCACAGTTGTTGACTTTGCCTTCATTGCGTTTGGCCTCAGGTATCATAACTGAAGAGTGTTCATCACGTTTCTCCTTACCATCATCATCATGATCATCAGGAAATTCTGGATCATCATCACCAATATCAAATCGAAGTGGGCAGCCCTTCTTATCATGTGTAATTATACCACATAAAACACAGAAATTTCGCAATCTTTCATAACGAAACAATAGAATCACACTTTCGTCGTGGCCAAATGTAAAGTCTCTTTCAAATCACAACGGGTTATCAATGTTCCAATCCAACCGCACATGCACGTAGTCTAATCTTGTTGTAGATTCATTAAAGTCAACTCCAGAGACATGTCCCAACAAGCCTCCAATCACATTTCCCTTGTGAGATAATGCGCAGGGATTTCGTGTATCTGAGTCCAAAATGGGATTATCTTCATCCTCTCTTCAGGCATATTTGGACCCATATGGTGAGTAACCAGCATTCACTCACTAAAAGACCAAGGGCCTATTCGTAGGATTAAATTGAGGGACTCCTGTGATTGAAACACGAATTGAAACGTCCGTGCATCAACGATTCTCCCAACGACGTTATCTTCCATTCCCTAAAGTCGAGGTAATTGATTGATTAATGCCCGCATATTCTGTTTCCTCGGGTTCACCAATGCACCGATTATAGAGAATCGGTTTGCCCACGCCGCTTGAACACACAATGATTTTGGTAAAGCAATCGGAGTATCATTCACTCCTAATTTGATGTCTTGCAAACGACGCCTGATATTATCACTCATCTTGGGAGATTGGTTTGGATTGTAAGAATAAGAAGAAAGAGGAAGAACTCTATTTATATATGGTATGAACATCCATGGCGGTTTCAGAAAATTGAAACAGTTGTAGAAAACTATAATGATAACCGCCAGAGAGATGACCCAACGGACAAAATACGACATGATTAATCCACAAGAAGCGGGAATTAACTGTCGGAGAGATCTCTGTAGGAAGATGTCGGCGGTTAACACTTTCATCAATGCAATCGCCCTCAGAGAGAAAAGTCATTTTTTTAAGAATAATATATATATATATATATATATATATAATAGATGCCAAACTTCTGATACTCTTTGCAACTGTCATGAATCTTGTTTTGCTCCTTTTTATTGATTTTTGCCCAAAAACCTGTAATAACTCTAAACTCTATAAATACTTGAAAATCCTTTAGAAATCAATAGTTTCACTTGAAATCTTTATTAAAAATGTATGAAAAAGATAGGTAAAAATATAATGTTATCAAGGTTTAGTTGATGTGTTAATCAGTGGTTGTGATGAAAGATGTGTGTGAAGAGGAAGCTAGCAATGGTAAGCCTAGCGAATATGAGGATTGGAGCGAGCTCAAGACACCAAAGGTAGACCTCAAACCCCTCCTAAAAGGGCGAAGGTACGCATTTTTTGGACCTAACTCCACTTACCCGGTGATAATAAATGATAAGTGGAATGATGATACGACCTCTAGGGTTTTGATAGAATTGAAGAAGTATATGAAATCCATTGGTTACTCATTAGATAATATCAAGGGTATTTCTCAAACTCTTTGCAGGCATATGATTCATTTAGAAGATGAGTCGCTGACTTCCATTGAACATAAAAGACGGTTAAACCCAAATTTGAGAGAGTTGTAAGGACATAGATTCTCATTCTTCTAGATGTTGGGGTTATCTATCATTCCCCAGCAACAACACCAAATTGATTATGTGCTTATCAACACATCAAATATAAACCTAATGTGCACACTACCACAATCAAATGGTATGTCGATGTAACACTTTAGGATTGTTCCATGAGATACTAGTATTAACATACTGAGACTACAATGAACCAAATTATTCTAAAGCAACAATGTTTTTGGGGTTTTGATTAACTACTAACTTAAAACTAAACAATGTTTTGAAACTTAAACATAAATGAAAAAAGAGAATGCTACTAATAATCAAGACTAAACAAGTGAATGATGAGAACAAGATTGATATTAAGATGATAAAGCAATGAGTCAAAGGCTAGGAAATCGATTTAGATGAAATAATGGATCATTAATGATGCTTATGAAAAAAAATGAACACAATCCTAGGTCATGAATTACTATTCAAGACTAATCCATTTCTATGACGCTAATCACTTCACTAATCACCCTAATTAATTAAAAATTTCATTTGCTAATCAAGGTATCAATGAGTATTAACAATTAAGTCTTAGCAAACTACTAATTACCCTAACATCAATTTCTATTGGCTAAGGAAGAGAAACTTATTTAAGTTTGATTCAAGCATTTCATCAAACACCTTTTGTGAATGAAATCATATTGATCTAGATTCAACTGATCAAATCAAATCTAAGCATTACAAGCAACCTAAATGAAGGATAACAAAAGATCTAAGTCCTAAGCATCATCATAATCACATAAAATCATCACAATCTACCAAGCTCTTAACTAATCTAATGAATATTCACACATGATTAATGAAACTAACCAAACTAAGCAAGATATTGAAAGCATAATGAAATAGATAAGATTGAGATGAAGAAAAATCACTAAATGCAAAAGGTCATCAAGATCTACTACAATAAAGTTCTTAGATCCAAAAGATTCAAAGAGATTAGCTAAAAGAGACTTAGTACATTAAATTAGGTCTAAAAACGTATATTTAGTTAAAATAATGGGGAACGGGTCAACCCAGGACTAACCTGGTAAGATCCAAAAAGTAACAGTGGAAGTGACAGCCAGCAATTCAGGTTAGTGGTCATGACCAGTGACTGTGCTCTTAGTGACAGCCAGCAATTCAGGTTAGTGGTCATGACCTGTGACTGTGCTCTTCATGTTGATTCTAGCGGTCTGATAGAGCGCTCAAGGCCGTTGTGGTGTGCATGCTGCAGCTCCCAGAAGTCCAAGCCAATGGGGAGACGACCGCTAGGAGCTACAACTGGAATGGCTGAATCCTCTGCTTCATCTTGTTGTCTCTAGCAGTTTGTCCTAGAGGTCCTGACTGCTACCTGCTGTAATCCTCCAAGAGTCTCATATTTTGCTTGCCTTTCTCTCCTCAAACCTCCATGTCCAAGCTCCAAGTTTTTAAAACACCGAATATGGAGTCAAAACTCATGCAATATGCAAGATAAACATCCTATGGTTCTAAAATTCAAGACAATGCAAATGCGTAACTCGAATGGATATATAAACTTATGAATGATGTAAGAGGAGACAAAAAGTGATAAAAAAAAATGTTCAGACCATGCAAGAGCCATAGATATCATATCAACTACACCTTGCATATCGAACTCTGTTTCTTACCAACTCAAGTTGTCTATTATTGTCGAGCTCTCATCTCGTTTAAAGTTGAGATTGCACCTTGCATGAGAAATAAATAAAAATTTACAAGTCAAGTTTATCAGAAATAGTCGAGTTCTTACCTCGGTTAGAAACAATTATGTTCTTTTAAGATCAGTTCTCTGAAACAGTCAAGTTTGATCCTCGGTTGAAAAAAGTTGGAGTCATACCTCGCAAAGAGAATTGTAATTATTTTGAGTCATGCTTACCAATTATGGTTGAATTTACTTCTCGGTTGGTTAATGTTCATCAGGTTGTAGTTTCGCGAAGCAAATTCTAATTCTTTCCGAATCAAGGTTTCCCTATTAAACGTAAATCAGATTGGTATTCCTTTCAAGTCAAGGAAACCTAGTTCCCTAATGCATTTTGATGAAAACTTCAAAGTAAGGTTCAAATAGAAACAATAATAAAGGGTTCAAAAGTAATATAAGGTTCGCGGGAACCAACAAAAAAAGTAGAGAGAGGATCTAGTTCGCAGTTGGGGATTCTTCAGGGGTCTCTTTAGCTCAAATCACTGCGACATCCGAATTACCAATCACTGTTGCATTGCTTCCAAACTGGTCAAGCCCTTGGCTCGGGTAGATGTCTTCACTTACTACGACCTCCAGGGGTGAACCCACGATCGAGGCAATGAGCTCTGCAGGATCAATTTTTGGGACCTCAACTTGAACCAAGTTCAGCTTGACCTCCTCATCAGCTTTAAAAATAGCAAGTTTGGCGTTAAAATCTTTGATGTAACCTGTCTAGTACTCTGTGATCAGCTTACGATTGGCCTTGGTTTCAGCAGCGCGAACGTGTATCAGAGAGGTGACGACCTTTGTGTGAATCAAAGACTTAAAAGCGAGGTGATAACCGACTTGTACTTCGCCTTCAGTCTCTCTTTTTCTTCGAAGATACCTTCTTTATATCGGCTTTTGCAAAATGCGAGCATCTCCTTGTATTTAGAGTCCAGCTCGGAGAAGCTTAGCTTAAGTTTCTTGTGTTCATCACGAAGGGCCCCTATCTCCTCACTCATTTTTGCCAGTCAAGGTTTGAAACAGTTTTCCAGTTCCTCGATCTGAGCGTTCAGTTCTTCCAACTACTTGTACTCGGCCACCGCTTTATTCAGCCCCTCGATATCTTTCTTTAAGCCCTCCACGGATAGAAGCTGACTCTTATAAGCTTCCATGGTACGGTTGTGTTCGGCCATGGCCTAGAAGAAAAATGCCTGAGTTAATATGATTAAAAAAATCATAAGAACGGACGTACGAATCCCATTGCTTGGGCATAGTAAAAGAAGGTCTGGTGGTTGGCCCGAGAAAACTTCAAAAAAGTTTGGAGCTTCTGGTTAAGAGTTGGGAAGAAAAACCGATCATTGTACAGCATCATGTCCGTAATTAACATAGTTAAACAAGAAGAAATATAAATGCTAATAGAAAGAGAACCCAAAGTAATCAATGAATAACATGCCATCATTAACGGATTTTGATAGAGAAGGAATCTAAGGTTTAAATAGAATGTGGAAGCCCAATTGTATAGATTGATATGTTTTGCTTTCCACTTTCTTTTAAGGTTTAGATTTTGTTTATCAATGTCCCTTATAAATATATACTGAATATTGATATGTTTGAGTCCTCACTTCTATTTAATGTGTAGAATTCTTCTCGTCAGATAGGAAAAGCATATTGCTCAACGATTAATTTCGGAATCTCCTTTTTTTATTGGTTTAGATTTTCATTTTGTGAACGACATATTTTACTTTGGTACGGTTTATAGAATGTTTGTGGTTTAGCAAATAATGTTTATGTTTTATGGTTTAAGGTATACAAAATATCACGAATATCTACCAATGTTTTATAAATCTTATTAGTTCTACTAACCGGTCAATATTTAGATAAACATAAAGCAACAACAAAAAGAAATTCTAGTATACATACACTACAAGAAAACTGCTGGCGATGATTCCGTCGGAAAAAGCGTTTTCTGACGGATTTCCGATGGAATCATCCGTCTGTTCTAACTCGTCGGAAATAAAAAGGTTGTTGGAAATCCGTCAAAATTTACGACATTTTGTTGTTGCTTTATGGTGGCGGCGGCGGCGGATATCGAGCCATGAATGCTCATATTTGTTGCATTTCCGTTCTTATATCTTGGACATCTTGCGCTTGTCGTCTCATTTGCTCCTGATCTATCATCCGAGCATCTTCAAGCGTACCAACCTTCGTCTTCAAACTCTCAAGCTCGGTAATTTTCTCTGCAAGTACCCTAATATCCAAACTTGAAGAGAACGGTGAAGATGCCGAAACTTGCGGAAGACCAAAAAGATGATCTTTGGTTTTCGGAGTAGCCTGCGAAACAAATTAAAGAAAAGTTTATGTAAATAACAAGTAAAATACAAAAAAAAAAGTATAAGAAAATGTTTTAAAAGACTAACCTTATACACGAATTCGTTCAATGTCTCGATTGAAACTTCTGTACAGATAGGAGTTCCATCAACGTTTGGTTTACGGTGTCGACGATCTCTTGAGTAACTCCATCTTGTATGAGGCCGGTCTTTTTGTTGGTGTGGAAATCGGTGAGCAACCTCAGGTTCGATGGTTCCACACCATCTTTTTGAAACTATAATAAATAAATGAATAAATATAAACTATAAGTTAAATATAAATATTGTGAATGAAATAACTTATAAGTTGTTTGCACCGTGTTTTTTTGCTTGTTGCTCCCAAATTGTGCATCGCCATTCCTTTTCCTTTCCGGTCGCTCCTGCGGTTGGTTGAATGGGTTGCAGCATCGGCAATGGTCTTCTCTTGCTTCCAATACTCTATGAACCCGTTCCATAACTCCGGGTTTGCAAGCAACTCTCTTGGAATGTCATTCGCATTCCACTTGTCCTTCCACTCATTCAGCTTGCGAGAGTACATTAATCCAGCTTTTTTATCGAAGTCACGTCTAACTATAGGCGTGAGTTGCGTCTCTCATGTGAATTCTTGCTGCAAAAAGAAAATTGTGGTTAAAAAAAAATATATATATATATATATATATAATATTAAATTATATTTAATATATAATAAATATTTACCTCAAATTGTCGAAACCACATTTCTTGATCATCCATAGGCATGCTTGTGTACGTCGGGTACGGACGTTGTAGCATCCCGTTGAGCATTCGGTTAATGGATTTCGAGATTCCATTACTGGATTCGTCAAACCTACAAAAATGAGAAATAAAGAAAACTCGAAAATTTTACAAAAGAATTAGAAAATATTAAAACAATAAAATAACTTACCAAGTCGATCGGCCTTCACAATCCGGATGCAGCAAAGTGTGATTCTCTCTCCTTGGTTGTGACATAAAATCTTGGACACTCATTTGCGTCGAGAGAGAAGCCGCTCCAATGGGTTCTTGAGTTTTTGGAACCTCAGAATGACTACGACTCGAACGTCGTGATGCCGCACGGGAACCGCCACCTCTATCGGAGCGTGATCGATAAAAAGCACCGAAGTCCCTGAAAAAGTTAAAAATACAATGTTAAAAATAAAAAATATTAAAATATTAAAATATTAAAAACTGAATAACTATATAATTAATCTATAATAAATATGATTAATATATAATAAATATTAAAATTCATAATAATTTGAAAACAAATTATAACACTAAAAATTAATACAATTTCGAAAAACAAATTTAAAAAATTAAAACAATTCAATATCAAAATGAAAGCATAAAATTTACATATAAAATAAAAATAATTTTAATACTAAAATCCTCATTAATTTCTAAAGCATTCTAAAATCTTACTTTATAATATAATCTCAAAATCACAAAATTTTCTAAAATCAAACAAACCATTCCAAGTTTTAAAACCCTAAATCTAACCATTGTAATCCTAAAACTAACCATTCAAATCCTAAATCTAAGTATTAACATCTTAAATCTAATAATCTAGCCAACAAATCCTAAATCTAACCATTCAAAATTCCAAAATCTAAAACACATAAAAATCTCACTAATATACAATATACATGTAAAACTAATTGAAAGGAACTTACAAATTGTTGGGATTTTGGGCCATGTGGTCGGATTTGATCCAAAAGCTATGAATCTAAGATTTTTTTTTTTGGAGATTTTCTTCCATTTTTGTGAATGACGAAACGGAGAAGATGATGTTGTTCTTATAACAGATGTTCCGACGGACATATCCGTCTGTTTTCAAAATCTGTCTATTTTTGAAATCCGTATGTTTTCAAAATATTTAAATACACGTGGTATTTCAAGAATAATCGCGCCTAAATTTTTGCAGTTCCGTCGGAAATTTCTGACGGATTTCTGATGGAACCGCAAAAATTTACGCACGCGGGAACCGAAAAGAGAATTGGCGGTTTTATTTTTCATACCGTCAAAAATCCGTTAGAAATTTCCGATGGATATCTGATGGAATGCATGTCTTGTCATTCGTCAGTCAAACCAGTGCAAACCTCGACACTAGACACGTGTCTGCTTGTATCCGTAGGAAATCCACCAGAAATTTCCGATGGTTTTGTGGTTTTGGGGTTTTTTCAGTTCGTTTCAATTGAGATATGTATATACTATGATATATTCATGATTTCAAACATAACTTTATCAATTTAATCTTTGTTAATATTAAATTTAATAAAAAAATGAATTTCGAATATCGTAGTAACATATTTAAAGTAAAGTTTATGTTTCATTATGTAATAGTTTGTGTAATCTATGAAATATTTTTGAAATATATCATATATTCGAAATAAGTTCTAAATGTCTTATAGCTTATGATGTATATACTATTAGAAATGTGTTTTGAGGTTAACTGTGTAATCGGTAACAATAAAATCCCTTAAACCCCAAATCTGTTGGAAATCACAACATGACAATCATGACTCTTCATCCCAGTAAACTTGCCTTCATCATGATCGATGCAATTTCGTAGATTAGATGCATAACCATCAGTGAATTTAACATCATTCTAAATTCAATCAAAAAATGCTTGCTTCTTATCAGCTCCCAGCCGATACGCAGGAAAAGGACATTTACCATTAGGAAGAACTTCAAAAAAATCTCGAGCGCAATACAATGGCAAGTCTAATCTAGACTTCATGTTGTCTTTCGTTTTCCCTTGGACATTTAAAATCGTGTTCATGATGTTGTCAAAGAAGTTTTTTCTCAACGTGCATAACATCTAGAAAATACTCTTCTTCTGCCAATTATGAAATACACCGACACCGTTTACGGGATCATGTCCATCACCACCACAGTAAGGAGTCTGCTCTGCCCCAAAATCTCTTAACTGCTCCAATATACTAATCCCGTCTATCTCAGAAGGTGGCCATCAAATACTTTCTTATTCTTCGTAAACAATGTCCTAAACCGACGATACAGATGATCACTCGGTAGAAACCTTTTATGACAATCAAACCAATATGTTTTTTTTTTGTGCTGTAATTGGAATGCATCGGTGTTGTCTTGGCAATACGGGCACGATAATCTTCTATGGGTTGTCAATCTAGACAACATACCATATGCTGGAAAATCACTAATTATCCACATTAGAACCGCACGCATCTTAAAATTCTCTCGGCAAGAAACATCATACGCTTCAACACCATGATCCCAAAGCATTTGTAAAACATATATCAACGGCTGGAGGAATATATCAAGAGATTTTTTCAGATGCTTGGGGCCGAAAACAAGAATGGAGAGGAACAAAAACTCTCTAGGCATGCACAAAGATGGAGGCAAATTATACGGTGAAACAATAACAAGCCACAACGAGTACTGTCTTCTATGATTTCCTAATGGGTTGAAACCATCAGTACATAGTCTAAGGTACACATTTCTCTACTCTGACGCAAAATTTGGATATAGTGATGGAAAATGCTTCCACGCTTTTGCATCTGAAAGATGTGTTATCTCTCCATCTTGACGATGCTCCGCATGCCATCTCATTGGCTCTGCTGTGTGCTGAGATTGATATAACCTTTTCAATCTTTCTTTTAACGGTAAATACCACATCCATTTAAATGGAATAGGAACTCTGCCGCCAGTTTCTTGATAATGCGGTTTACGTACACATCTATCATCTGATACGATAAACCAAGACCAGTTACAAGTTTTTGTACCTCGTAGTATGATGCCAGTGAAAGATTATCTTCAGGCAAAATATCTTTCACAAAATCCGCTATCGCATTGACACATTCCTCCGCGAAATTGAAGTCTATCTTGATAGTCATCATTCTACTAGCAGATGATAATGGTGAATGACCTTCTCTACAGCCGCTATATAATGGCTGCGTTGCTGCATCTAACATATCAAAAAACTGGCGAGCTTCTAAATTAGGTTCTTTAACCCTATCTCTGTCATCACTAGCTCAATGCATATTCTCCCTAAATGCATCATTCACCATCTCAATTGTTCCTACACCAACATCTACTTTCGTTCGTTCTCCTACACTATCAGCAATATATGGTTTGCTAGTACTACCATACTCTATATTTTTTTCTCCGTGTAAATACCATATCTTGTACCCTGGCATAAACCTATTGGCAAACAAGTGGTACCAAACTAACTCTACCTTAATATTACGAGAATTAGTAAACATGGACATTTCAACTTACCACTTTTTTTGGTTCGTGGTTGATTTTTCGCCACTTCCATGAATTCGCTTATGCCTCGGGCATACTCGTCATTCAATAAGTCTGACTCCGGATTCCTCATTTTGTCCATCCATCCATGATCGAAAATTATTTGAAGAAGTTTAATGAAAATATTTTGAAGAAGATAATTTAGAATAAGGTATTATAGAAAGAGTTTGTAATTGTGAATGAAAGGAGAATGATGGGAAAAAATATATAGAATCGCAGTCCATCGGAATTCCATCGGAAATCCATCAAAAAGTAACGTCTTGGACAACGACTATAATAACGTTCGAAATTGCCGACGGATTTTCGACGGATATAGAGATACCCGTCAGAAATCCGTCGGAACATAACGGCTCCGACAACGGCTACTACAACAGTAACATCTACATTCATAATTTCTGATGTATTTCCGACGGGTAACTCTACTGCCATCGGAAATTTGTCAGAAATTTCCAACGGATTTCTGACGGATATGATGTTTTTGAACTATTATCGGATTTTCATCGGTTATCTGTTGGAAATTTCTAACGGATACGATTCTATCAGAAAATCCGTATGTTTCCGGCTAGGTTTCTTGTAATGATAGAAAATTACAATACTAAATATATTTTCTATGGTTGTAACACCGGACAAGAAGAATTAGATGAAAGTGGTGTTAGGAAAAATCGAATAATTCTTGGGTTCACTCCTAGGGGTGAACTTTTTTATTCATCTCCTCTAAATTTAACCAATGAGAATGTTATTTCACATAATAAACAGAAATAATAAATTTTAAAGTGTTATTTCATATAGATTTCTTGAAACTAGGGGTGTGGTTAACCCATCCCATTTAATCCACATATTGCAGCTTAGTTTAATTATGGTTATTGGCGGGTTTGTCCACCTTAACCCACATGTTCTAAACTAATAACTCTAATCCGTTCCGCACTATAACCGTGGGTTTAGCATATCAGCCCGCAGGTTTCAAAATTAAGTTATCAAAAAATGAAAAATGAAAATTTCACAATCATAAAATAAATGCATCTCATATCCAATATAAACCAAAACAAATAGTTTCAAAAATCAAAAAATATATTATATAAGACAAATAAAAGAAAAATAAAATAAAAGCCATATGAAATTAGCGCATACCCTTGATGTTGAAAAAGAAACGAGCAGATGAAAGGTTTTTCACTTCGACAAATAGAACTAAGGTTAAGTGTGATTATAGTTTACATATGTAGAGTTTTACTTAAAATATTTTAGAATTTGAAAAAATAACACAAGAGATAAATGGACCATGAGTCCATGACTATATATATAAATTATATAATGTAAACAAAAATTTGACTCGTGGATTAACCAGCAACCCAGATGGATTTTTCCCACATAGATTGATAGACCGTAATGAGTCATTCCGCAATGTCCACCTTTTTTTTTTTTTGCTATCAAAACATGAACTGTAACCCACTTATAATAGTTTAAGTTGGATATAACCTGCCAATTTTCAATCTTAATTGACGTCCTTACCTGAAATCAATCGCCAGATTATTGTATCGTAACTCTAAGATAATTTAAAAACTAATGGGTAAATTTTGTGAATAATGGAGAAGTAAGAGGCAAAAATGCGAAAGAACTTTTAACAATGATTATTTAATTTATCGCTCTCTTTGCAAGACAGCTCAGCTCCACTAATTGGCTCATGCTCACAGTAAATGTTTCAATTTTATTTTATTTCTCCTCCGTTATCTCTTTTTTTTTTTTTTTTTTTTTTTTTTGTCAAACATCCTCCATTATCTCCTTATTCACATTATTTGAACTTGAAGCCTGACCAGATTCAAAAGTCAAATCTTGTTCTCGGTCTTATCTTTTCATTCATAGCTAGTAATTTTACTTATTCGAATTATCTTTTTTTTTTCGCGTCAATGGTTACGCGCCAATAAGAGTTAGATTCTCATTAAACATGGATTTGAGATTATGTGTTTGTATGTATGGGTGAAGTAGGCAAAAAAAAAAATCACACTTTGAGGGTTTTTAAGGTTGTGATCTGGAAGTTTTCTGTTTGAAATGTCCAGAGATCTATGAGATTCAAAGTAAGATTTTTTTGCTTACTCCACCCATACCATACATACCCTAAATCTTGAATCCATCTCTGATGAGTAGCTACTTAAGTTCAAAGCTGAGAAAGCCACACACTTTTGTAACCCATGAACTCTGAATTGGAATATGTTTCTTTCCACTTTAACTACTGACACTTTTATGTTTTGCATAATTGTATTTATATAACTCTTATATCTCTCTGTTTCTTTTGTTTCATGTTTGGTTTGATTTATTGTTTGTATTTATTTTAACTGTCAATTTGCTGAACAATTTGTATTGGTAAAATATCTCAGATGTTTCTTTCAATCTATGTTAATCTTAAAGCCTAGACTGCAGTCAAAAGGTAGCATCACTATTCCATTTTTGTCTAAATTTTGGAGTAAATTAACTATATCTGGTGACTAAGAAAGGCTTGACTTACATTTATACATCAATAACCTGAATTGTTTTTGGATTCTATGCTGCATTGGTTTAATGTGTGTTTTGGGTTGTTTTTTTGACAGAGGTGAATTGTGTTGTTTCCTAAGAGAAAATACTCACCATATGACTCAGTTCATGCTTCATGTTTTGGTTAGGAACATAGACATGACTGTTATGTTCCAGAGCTATTAGACCAGCTACTCATTTCAAAAATCACAAAGTCGGATTCTGATCTTCTGATTAATGAGTAAGAGGTTTTTTTTTTTTTTTTTTGTGAAGAATATGATGGAAGATATCAAACCTTCGCAATACTCAAAGCTCGAGGTAAGAGACTCTAGTTTATCATCATATTGTTGTGAATGACTGGGACTGCGATGTGGATGCTGATGAGAATGTGGTTCTGATATCAGTTCCTAGTGACTAGTGTTCTTAGCCTGAACCTTGCGCCACCGGGGAAACATGTTCTGCACCCTTACTGTCCTGGAACCTAACCTTTCAGTCTCTGAGAAAGTCTTGAGGGGAGAAGAGCCAAGGACAAGAATCTCAAGTACAAAAACCAATCGAAAACTGCAATCTTTGTCTTTTTTTCTGCTTTTGTTCAGGTGCTTTAATTGGTTTAGAATAACAGCTTTTATTACGATTCATTAAGTTTGTTTATATAGAAACTGTTAAGTGGTGAAATCTTTTGAAGAGGATTTTATTCGAGAGCTTCAATAAAATATCATTCAGGACATTGACTTTACCAAGTATTGTTGATTTAGGTTGCATGGACATATTGAGTTGTGGAGATAAGAGATAACAGAGATGACACCATCGTCATTAAACCAGAGCCCGGTAAGTCCATGCTTCCCAAACCTCTCCAAAGTGGTTATAAAGCATTGTGATGGTCTAAATGAATGTTGTTTGCATCAAACCTTACTTATCTTGAAGCTGGTTTCTCGATGCAACTAGAGGATATAATAAGCGAAGCAAAAGCTGTGTGTTACCGATTTGCAGGCAGGTATTATCATTCCTTTTAGAAAACTACGATGTGTTTACTTGTCTTCTTTACCTGATTTTGTTGGTTGCATCGACAGACAGACGACAATTATAGAACTTAAGACTGTAAAATTTAATTAGCTGCAGCATATTTAAGGATCTTGAACTGTAATTACAACTCTAAACAATCCTACTCTTAACCGTTTGGTGCAGACTGTTTCCTGTTTGGGGTTTGATCATGGAATTAATATATATATCCTGCCCTCACGAGTAAAATCAAATCTTTATCTCTCTTAATTGGTGGATTATATATGTGCATGAAACTAGCGGTTTAGACTGTTTTTTAGTGGTTTCCTTGGAAGTTTTCTGTGTGGCTGATGCAAATAACTCGTGAAACTACAAAAAAAATCCAACTGTGGAAATCATTACTCCCATATCTTACATATTTGCGTATGGGAATATTATGCTAGCTGTTTTTGAAAGTACCTTTTAACATCTTAGTATAACCAAATTACTAAGATGGGCTCCGGTGTTTGTTCAAAAAGATTAAGATTGAGCTAAACCTATGGAAGGTAGATTTTTAAAGATTTTGTACGAGGTTTGAAGATCTCAAATCTGATGGGAATTTTGGAGTAGTGGCTACCCCAACTTTCGAGGTGAAGCCTAAAAACAATGATTTTTTTCCGAATGCTCGATCATGGGTCCACTTCATGGGTGTTGGAACCGAGATCATGGGTCTCTGTGGTATAGGTAGAGTAGGAAAAACTACCCTTCTCTCACAGATTAACAATATGTTCACAAAACCAATGATGGAATTTACATTGTGATTTGGGTTGGGATGTTTAGATATCTATAGGCTGAGTTTATAGAAACTGAGATCCCTGAGAACTAGGTCTGAGTGTAGGGGAGTGGAACAAACAAATAGAAAGCCACCCAGACATTCCCGGGCTCGCAAGAAAGATTGCTGGAAAATGTTGTGTGGTCTAGCATTTTCTCTAAATGTCATTGGCCTGACCATGGCAAGCAAGAGGATGGTACAAGAATGGCGTCATGCAATTGTTGTTTTGATTACATCTGCTGCAGATATTCCACTTTTGAAGTATAGCTATGATCATTTAAAGGAGGTGCAGGTCAAATCGTGTTTTTCCCGTACTGCGGCTTTATCTCAAAATGATTTTGAAATAGATAAAGATAAATTGGTAAACAACTCGAAATGTGACGGATTGATTGATGATAATGCAACATTTAGTTTTTTGCATCTTGATAACTCAATGGTTACAACAATAACCTTCTTAGCTCTGTCACATTTATGCATGTTACCTCATCAAAACATTTTTTTACGATAACTCTATGGTTATCTCGATATCTTGCAAACGCATAAACTATCTGATATCATAATCCTCTACGCCATACTACGTTAGAATCAATGAGTAGATTTTGGTCTCACACATGCCTATTGCCTAATAAAAACTAGACCCTCAGCTAGTTCAATCGTTAGTCTTCATGGCAGACCATACTTTGTAATTACCCATATTAGAATTAATGTTTGGGTTAACATTATAATTTTTTTTCTTTTTGGTTAAGATTTTTAATTGATTTTTTTTTCTTTCCTTTTTTATAATTTAAAAAGAAGCTTAATATAAATTCTATGAATTTCCCCAATATTTGAATAGGTATGTCATAAAGACTCAAAATTTGATTGGAAGTGTAGAATTTTTGTGGTTTGTTGTTCAACGTGTCAACTAGTATTTAGTAAGCTTACACTATTGTTGATAAGTTAGGACTACCATTTATGGGAAAACTATTTATTTATTAGCAATAAAATATTTTACTAATTATAGTTTTTGACTGAGATAACGTTAATGACTGGGTGTTCCTATTCTCTTCTCTCTCCATCGACCCTTAAATTTCTGCAATTCTCAGAGCTATTCTCCTCCAGGATCGCTCGGATCTACCTTTTTTTTTTCTCAATTGAATCATAATTTTTTTGTGTTCTCTTATATACAAACTCACTAGTACACATGTATGAATGTGTATAATAGCAATCTCACTTTCTCAAAAGAAATTTTATTTGAGAAAAACTTATCACCATTTGAAGGAAGAAGATCTGATCCATGATGGAGTCAATAACGTTGGACATAGAGCTGTTGCAGTTACCGGAGACATCACCAATGTCAATGAAAGCAAATCAAGATTTCGTACAAAAGCTCTTTGATCAATGGCTTGCACTTCCTGAAACCAATCGCTTGGTAATGTTTATTCCATTTTCTTTGATGTTTTTATATTATAGTATGTGATGTTTTTATATTCGGGTTTGAACTTAGATGGTGACACAACAACGATACTAACATATTATGTGATTTTGGAATTATGAATGTGAATATTGCGTGTTTGAACTCGGATGGTGAGAAAACAACAGTAAAATAGTATATGATTTAGGGATTATGAATGTGAATGATACGTGTTTATGCTAACACAATCCGTTGGGATTATATGTGATTTTGGAGATTAATAAATATCGGTATAAATGATTATAGGTTACATCATTGGTGAATGATGTAAAGGCAGGAGTGGCTTTAAATATTGTGAGTGGCTCTTCAAGTGCAAATTCAGGTTCTAATAGTCCTTTGGCTACAATGTTTCCGGCACGCAATGGCCCTCCTCTTTCTCCAAGGAACTCAGCTGGTTCGCCTCGGATCACTAGACAAAGAACTGGACTCTCTAACCTTAACTCTCCTCTCAAAGTGGTTTCTGATCATGTTAAAGAGCTCATTCCTCAGGTCTACATTTCTATCACCTTTTAATCATTATAATTGGAGTGCTGTGTCAATTGATGGAAAATGAATATGGTTTAAAAGCAACAGAAAATATTAGCATTTAGTAATGTGTTTTGATTGAAAAATTTGGAATGCTGTGGTAACCATTTAGTGAGGCGATAAGAAGATGGTGGTACCACTGTTTTTTATCGTACCACCATCTCTTACCCGTATCTTGTATCACCAATAAATCTATATACCGTCTTGTGTCACTAATCGGATTTATAGTCTCCTCTTCATTTTGTTTCTGGTTACTAAAATTAGTCTGTTATGTATTTAATGTGTAGTTTTACTTTGAAGATGGTCCTCCACCACCAAATGACTTGAAAGAGCAGTGTATAACTAAGATTAACAGTCTTTTCTATGGCCATGAGGATGGTTTGAATATGCAAGGTTGGTTAGTTTCTCTTTTTATATATCTTCATATCTAGTATTCAGTGACTAATCATGTCTTTTTTTTTTTCTTATTCTCAGAATTTAAACTGGTCACTACTGAGATCTGCAAGGTTCCATCATTTTTTTCCACCTCTATTTTCAAGAAAGTTGATACCAATAACACTGGCTTTGTGAAAAGGTTTGCAACTTTTTACATTTTTTACCTACAGAGTTTAATATTTGAAAAAGTGAAAAAGTTGAGAATGTATATTATTAGTTCAGAGATCATAATATACCCATGGATCTTGGTTTTGTTTTGGCTTGTGGACTGTTCAACACATGTTTATACAAAGTGGTTTTGTCAACTTTTTTTACAGAGAAGCCTTCATTGATTATTGGGTTAAGGGAAATATGTTGACAAAGGAGAAAACAACTCTGATCTTTGCAATACTAAAGCAACCAGATCACAAGTATCTTGTCCAGGTGGGTTTTTCTGAGCTGCACTTATTATTACTAACATATATAAATTAATAAATTTCGTTGGTCCCCGGTTGGGCTAGTGTAATTATTTACATACTTCGATAAATTAAAAAGATAATAAATTTTTTGAAAATCCTATATAACTATATGGTTCTATCAATATCATAAATTAGTAATCATCGAATTTTATAACATATAAATAAGATATTTTTAGTAAAGTAGGATTATTGTGTTATTTGTTTATTCGTATCAAAAACAGTTAGTATTATCTTCTCAAATTGCATCCAAAAATTATGAAGGATTTATATGCGATAATTGTTTCTTAATGTCTTATGCAATTAAAAATATCGAAATATTGTCTTCAACTTTTTATTTTAAATAAATTTTTTTGAAAAATTAATACCCTCTATAAATTAATAAAATATTTTGGTCCCAACATTATTAATTTATAGAGGTTTACTGTATATAGATGTCTTTATTAAACTTGTGATAAATTTTATGACAGGATGATTTCAAGCCTGTGCTTCAAGAATTATTGGCAACACACCCTGGTCTTGAATTCTTACAAGGCACACCTGAGTTTCAAGATAGATATGGTTAGTTCACTACTATGATGAAGTGATTTAATATTTGTTTAGTTTGGTTTTTATTTGATAATATTGCTGAAAAACTAAAACTTCATGTCATATCTAATATATGGATCAATTGTAATGTTTGTGGAAAACTTTTGGAAACAGCTGAAACTGTAATATACAGAATATATTACTACATAAATAGGAGTGGAACTGGGCATCTTACCCTGAGAGAGCTTAAGCGAGGAAATTTAGTTGACGCGATGCAACATGCTGATGAAGAAGAAGACATCAATAAGGTGTTGAGGTAGGTGGCTAAAGATTAATCAGTACTGTTGAAATTGGCGCAAAAACAACTATTTCTGACTCTTTACTGTTTATTAGGTACTTCTCGTATGAACATTTCTATGTCATATACTGCAAGTTCTGGGAGCTGGATACAGATCATGATTTCTTGATCGAAAAAGAGAATCTCATTCGATATAGTAATCATGCACTAACTTACAGGATTGTAGACCGAATCTTTTCTCAGGTTTGCTACTTTGCATCTTCATTTTCTTTTATTTTTTTCTTTTATCTACTAGCCTTTGGAATGTTGTTGTCACTGTGTCTACTTATATAGGTACCTAGGAAGTTTATTAGTAAAACTGAAGGAAAGATGGGTTATGAAGATTTTGTTTACTTTATATTGGCCGAAGAAGATAAGTCATCAGAACCTAGTCTTGAGTATTGGTGAGAATGTTGAACTTCTTTTATGTATAGAAAGTCTTTATGTATGTGTTATTTGGTGATAGATACGGTATTTTATTAATGTAAGATGATGATTACAGGTTCAAGTGTATAGATTTAGATGCAAATGGAGTATTGACGCGGAACGAGCTGCAATTCTTTTACGAGGAGCAGCTGCATAGAATGGAATGTATGGCGCAAGAAGCGGTGCTTTTTGAAGATATTTTGTGCCAATTATTCGACATGGTCAAACCAGAGGACGAAGGTTACATTTGTTTGAATGATTTGAAGGGTTCTAAACTTTCTGGAAATGTCTTCAATATACTTTTCAACCTTAACAAGTTTATGGCGTTTGAAACGCGTGATCCCTTCCTCATCCGCCAGGTAAATTACACAATAAAAATACATTTTTGATTAGCTATATACTTGTAGAGAGACTCAAAGCTCTATGATTGCTTCCTAATACATAGGAGCGGGCAAATCCAACATGGACGGAGTGGGATCGTTTTGCTCATAGAGAATATATTAGGCTCTCAATGGAAGAAGATGTTGAAGATGCTTCTAATGGAAGTGCTGAAGCATGGGACGACTCACTTGAGGTCCCCTTTTGAGATTTTTATGGTTAGCTCTTACAATACAAAGGGGACCAATGAGTACGTTAATCAACAGTTTTCGGTTCAGATTATTTGGCTTTTCTGATTTTTTTGGTATAAGGATATTCGGATTGGTTTGATACAATTTTGATTTCGGTTTGATATAAAATATTATGAAGGGTTTAAAGAAATTGAGGTTTCAATCCTTATATTTATTTTGGGCATGTTCGGTGTTTGGTAAAGGTTTTTTCGGATATTTTACAGTTGATACCGAATTGGGAAGAAAAAAAAAAACGAATTGGTTTATTCTTTTCCTTCCGTTTTGTTTTTAGGATCAGTGTTTTAGTATGTTCTCGGTATGGTTCAGATCAGTTCAACGGGGTTGGAAACCTCTAGAAAAGAGCATTCGCGAGATTACGAGTGCAGTCGTTGTTGGAATGGAATGTAAACCATCATCTATCTCATTTCCAACACTAGAAATCGACCCATTAATACTACGATTTAATTATGAGTATATCGGAGATAAGATAGTTTTTAAGTTTTTATTTAGAGATAATGTAGTTTTGTGTTTAAATTTGTAAATAAAGTAGTTTTTAGGGTAGTTTCTAAAAAGTAAAAAAATTTAATGAAAAAAATATTTTTATTTTTTAGAGAAATAAAAGAAGAGAAAAAGTAAGAAGGAATAGAGAAATATGCAGGGACCAAAAGAAAGAGAAATGTGGGGATTAAAATGGATGATGTACATGCATAGGATGTAAATGCATCATACGTCGGTGTACAGGCATCCGATGTTGGTATACACTCTAGTATACGATGTATGGCATAAACCGAAGTATATGGCATATAACAGTGTGTCATTATACAGACATCGGGTGTACATGCGTTTGTAATTTTGATAGATGTTTAAAAACTGATATCAGTAATACGCTGTACATCCTAATTTATGGCGTACACCATAAGCCAAGGTATATGTCATATATCAGTTTGTACACCATAAACCGGAATGTATATTGTATATTAATCTGTATATTATAATAGTGTACACCATATACTACCCTATAAATCGGACACCCATTTTATATACAAATATTAGAAATTAGAAATTAAATTTTTTAGATCTATGCTTACATTCATTGGGTTCTCCTTCGCCATCACAGGAGGAGTTCTCGACCTCCTTCGCAGCTGCCAAAATTGCTATGACCGAAGCGATCCCACTACTTCGGAGTCCCTTGTCGTCAATGCGATGGAAAAAGAACACTCTGGCAATTGGACTGCAAAGCAGAATGACAGGTTCTCCTTTGCCACCACCAACTGCCTAGGGTTTGCTGCAAACACCCGCTCCGACTGCCGCCATTCTTCTTTGACTCGTGACGCGATCAATCAGAATCATCGGGTGGCTTCCGCTATAAAATTAGACCGGAGGAAACAACATCAGTGGCTTACGACCGTTGTCAAAGAGAACTTCTCCATCCTCAAACGAGTCTCAATCCGGAGTCAGATCGACATCAGCCCCTCCACCGCAACCAGATCCGACCACATCCCCGCTCCACCCGCTGATTTCTCCACACCTCATCACCGCCGGATATGAGGAGGTGACACCGCCACATATTGCCTACCAAACTACCCTATGAAGCACATGAGAAGCAAAAAGGAAAATAAAAGCTCTGTCAGGGTAGTGCCTCGAACACCAGTCACCAGAGTGAAGAGAAGAAGATCAGAAAAGAAGACCGGAAAAGAAGACTTGAGAGTTACTATTACAGATCGTAAAAAGTAATGATTTGCCTTTTTAAGCCCATAAAATATATATTATTATAGAGAAAATAGCATTTTTAACTTTTAAATTGTCAGATGCTATCATTTTAAACCTCGAAGGTCTTATACTAGCATTCTAAACCTTCAAACCATTTTTATAAATATTTTAAACCCTGAAATTACTCTCCGTGTTTTCTCTGCCCTAAAATTCACTACAAAATAGTTAGCGGAAAACTGACAGAATTTCCGATGATAATCCCACAAATGTTTCTGACGGTAATCTTACAGATTTCCAACAAAATAATTTTGTTGGAATTTTCAAAATTTAAACGGCTCTATCTTCGTACATATTTTCCAATGAATTTCTGACGGTTACTCAAAAAACCGTCAAAAATTGCCCGATGGATTGCAGATGGAATTATTTTGTCAAAAATCCATCGGGTTAAGATCTCGACTGAAATTCTATCAGTTTTTTGGTACATTTCTTGTAGTGGATTTTATGTCAGAATTTTCAAAATTCAAATGGTAATAAAATGGTGATATCAATGTACAAATTTTTCAATGAATGTTTCACAGAACTATTTTTCGAAAATCCGTCGGATTACCGTCAAAACTTTCTGATGGATTAAGATCCCGTCAAAACTTTTGTTAGTTTTCCGGTAACTTTTTTGTAAAGAATTTTACGTCGGAGAAAACGCGGAAGGTAGTTTTAAGGTTTAAAATGTTAATAAAAGTTGTCTGAAGATTTAAAGTCCTAGTATAATACTGTCGAGGTTTAAAGTGCTAGCATCAGACACTTTCAAGGTTAAAAATGTTATTTTTTAATTATTATATTATATACGATCATATATAAGTTAGATATATATATATATATATATATATATTTTAGTTTTGTTCACTCATGAATCATATTTTTTATAATAAGAAGTACTCTTTAAATTGGAAATTTTCAACCACACCATTAGACTCTTACAAAAAGGTCATTTTGACCCATATAATCCGAAAGTGCATTTTCCAACTTTTACAACTATGTAGTGGTAATATATGCTCAAACACACAAAAAAATTTAAATTGCAGACCCAAACTTCATATTTCGTGTCTAATTTATATGGATCATTAGATAATTTAACTTATGGATGTAGTAACAACATATTTTTATGGATGATTAGATAATGATATAAATGAAAATCCTATAAAGATTTGAAATCCCTGAGGCCCTAGACTCAAAATCTAGGGATATATGTACGGTCAAATTAGAGCAATCACTTTGTTTCGGGCTCCATATAAAACATTTCCTTGATGAAATATTTGTGCATCAATCAAATTATATTAAAGGATCCTTAAACGCTTTTACATGGATAAATCGACTCCTTTGAGTATTCTAGTGGTCAATAGATCTATGAATATTGAGAAAGATCTGTTCAGACCTTTTGAAGATTACAAGGAAATATTTGATCCCAAAGTATCTTATATGAGTGCTATTAGTGGACTTATGTATCTTGAAAATTGTACAAGACCAGATTTAGCATTTGCTACTAATCTGCTTGTAAGATACAACTCATCTCCTTCACAAAGACATTGGAATGGTATTAAATACATCTTCCGTTATCTTCAAGGTATGATTAACTTAGGATTATTTTATCCTAGAAACTCTGAGCTTGGTCTAGTTAGTTTTGCAGATATAGGTTATTTATCAGATCCACATAAAGCTCAATTCCAAACCATATACGTTTTTACAATTAGAGGAACTGCAATCTCGTGGCGTTCTCAAAAACAGATGTTGGTTGCCACTTCATGAAATCATGCAGAAATCATTGCACTTCATGAAGCATGTAGAGAATGCGTCTGGCTCAGATGTATGTTTCATCATATAAAAGACGCGAGTGGAGTAGCCACCAATAAAGAGCCGACAAGACTTTACGAAGATAATGTTGTATGTGTCGCCCAAATCAAAAAAGGTTTTATTAAGAGTGACAAAATGAAACATATCCCCCCAAGACTTTTCTCTTACACTCAAGAACTTAAAATGAATGAAAAAGTTGATATTCAATACATCTGCTCAAGTGACAACACAACAAAGCTCTTTACAAAGGCATCTTCTACTACAACATTCAGTAAGCATATTCATAGCATCGGAATGCGTCATCTACGAGATCTATAAAAGAAAAGATTATACATGCTCACTGCACTCTTTTTTCCTTGTTATAGTTTTTATTCTAATGGATTTTCCATGATAATGTTTTCAATGAAACAGTACGCAATATATTAATTAATAATGATAAATAATCAAGGAGGAGGGGAGAGAGGGTAAGAACATATGTTAAATATGTGATTTTCCATCACATTGACACCTAATATTTACTTATCCTCATCACCTACACACTTGTCACTTTACTTATCCCCATCATCACTACAATTGTCCTCTTTTCGTTCTCTTCTTCTTAGTCTAAATAAGTGTGTTTGTATGTGATAAAATGCAACAACAAACATAATAATATGAAGAAAAGTATACATTTTTCCTCCACTATCTCCCACTCCTCGCGTCCACTTCTTCTATTTTCGAAATTTCTTTATTTAATAAAATCACACACATGTATATATACACATATATATATATACACTATATATTATAGTTTTTATAAAAAAATACAAATTTTAGATTTTTAGTAATAAATTTACTATTATTTTTGGACTTTACAAATTGTCTTCTTTTTTTTGAATATAATGTTAAATTAAAATTCAAAAGAAAAATAACGTTTTTGAATATAATGTTAAACTTTACACAAGTATTTTAGATTCTAGATGTGAACCACATTTGCAGTCCCTTTACATAACGCGCATCGCCTAGGCTTCGGATTGATGAGAGTTGATTCGAACTTGTCTTTCAATCTAACTGATCAAGACGACATATGAGTTTGGAATATCTCCGTGTCGTCTTGCATTGTGCTCTCTCCAAACTGTGTGGAGTGTGGCTTGGAAGACATAGCTGGTTAAGAAACTCTGAATTCAATCTAGCTGAGGATCAATGAGAGATGATACAATTGAATATCAATCTGTTGTGTACCTTGATTTGAAGATGTTCTGAGCTAGATCTCTCCATATTTCTGATGAGTAATTACATGAGAAAAAGAGATGGTCTCGGGTTTCCATTGTGTTAGAACAAAGAACACAAGATCCTGATGCACCCACATTCCATTGAATCATGTGGTCCCCTGTAGAGAAGCGATTATGCATCGCAAACCAAGTGCAGAAAGAATATTTTGGCGTCGCATGGGCGAACCAAACACCTCTATGCCAAGCTACCTTATTTGATGTCGTTCGGGTGTGATTTCCAAGTGTCTGCAGTACTGAATTTTGGTTTGAAAATATTTCCTTTGCCTCTCCATAATACCACATCCACACCATTTCTGTCATAGCTCTGTTGTCAGAACTCAATGGTCTTTTCTATCTCATTTAACACTTATACTCTATGGCGTCTTCTTCTGCATCGTCTACATGCCGCAGCCACTGTGTCATTTCGTCCAATGCCAATATCTATGATCCATCTCAGACCTGTTACATCCATCAGACAGCCCAGGTTTGTCCAGTGATCATACCAAAACAAGGTTAGTTCTCTATTTCCAACTTCAATCTTACAAAGTGTTTTAGCAGCTGTTCTGAATTTCAGCAATTTTTTCCACATCGAAGAACCCAAACTTGTTGTCTCCTTGATTGACCAAAAAGTGTCTTGTTTGATGAGATATGTCTTAACCCATTTTCCCCCACAACGAATATCCATTAGATATTATTTTCCAGATCAATTTTAAACAACTTACATCATTTGCCTCTTTGAATGATTGTAAGCCCATGCGTCCATCTTGCTTGGGTTTACAAACCTCGCTCCATGAGATTTTCGCTTTATTTGAATTCAAATTAGTTTCCGACCATAAGAAAGCTGAACAGAGTTTGTCAATCGCTTTTATGCAGTCCTTTGGAAGACGAAATGCAGCAAGCCAAAAATTTGCAATACTCCACAGTACCGAGCTTATGATATTCAATCTCCCTGCAAAAGATAGAAAGCGAGAAGTTCACGACCCAACTCTTTTCTTAATCTGTTCCAATAGGAGTGAGTAGTCTGTTTTTGTTAAGCGCTTGGTGACCAAAGGAAGCCCCAAATATCGCAGTGGTAGCTTACTGGAGGAGAATGGAAAACGACTGACCATTTCTTGGTTGACATTGTGTGATCTTCCTGCTAGGTACATAGTGGACTTCTCAATACTAATTCTGAGTCCTGATATTTTTGCAAACGGTGAGAAAACATTTATTATTCCTTCAATGGATCGAAATTTTTCATCTGTCAACATCATAAGATCATCAGTGAAACACAAGTGTGCAAGCCGATATTCTTACACCTTGGATGATAACCGAACATGTTTGCACATGCAGCCTTATCAAGCGTTTTGGACAGCACATCCATACTCATGAAAAATAAATATGGGGATAGAGAACAACCTTGTCGTAGTCCTCTTGCACTTCTGAAATAATGCGCAAGCTCTCCATTAACTTGAACAGAGAAAGCCGCAGTTGTGAAACACAGTGATATCCAACGAATAAATTCTGGTGGAAAATCAAGGGCTGAGAGAACATTAACCAAAAAAGGCCATTGAACTGAGTCGAAAGCTTTTGATATGTCGATTTTGACTGCGCATCTTGCTGAAATATTATCTTTGTGATAGTTCTTTACCAACTCCGCGGCTAACACATATTTTCTATCAGTAGTCTATCTTTCACAAATGCCGATTGAATACCCGCAATAAATTTGAGAAGCATCAGTGTCAACCTATTGGCGATGATTTTTGAGATTACTTTATAAATCACATTGCAGCATGAGATCGGTCGGTAATCTTTTTTCATCTCCCTTGCCTCTGTTTTTTACGAGTTAAGTCCCTTTGGTAAAAAACCTTTTGCGAAGAAAGACTGCACTGAAGTGATGAATTCTTCTCCTATAGTTTCCCATGTGACTTTGTAGAATTCGAAAGTATATCCATCAGGTCCTAGAGATTTATCATTTGGCATAGAAAATAAAGTCCTCTTAATCTCCTCACCTGAGACCATTGCTATTAGCTTTCCTTTGTCTTCCTCTGAGCAACAAAAGTGAAACAAAGTCTGCAGTTTCTCCACTGAAATTCCTTTGAAATCATGTGGGATGAGCTGGAGAAAATCTGAGAAATACCTTTCCGCCTCTGTTTTGATATCATCCTCTTGTGATAAAATTCTTCCATCAGAACCCTCAATCTCCCTTATTGAATTCTTTGCCTCTCGTGTGGTAGCTGCGCGGTGAAACATTTTATTGTTTTTGTCACCAACCTGTAGCCAGTGGAGTTTTGACTTTTGCTTTCGATACTTCTCTTTTAGCTCCGTAACCCGATCCCATCTTCTCAAGGCCGTGTTTTCTTCTTCCATTAGCTGAGGTGAGGGATTTTTTAGATTCGCATCCTGCTTCATACATATGTCTTGATACGCTTCTTTCTTTGGCTTTCAGTACCAGGTTTCCCATCTTCTTCTTTGCTAGAATTCTGATCAAAGGTTTCAGTCCCTTCAGTTTTTAGAAAAACGGAAAAGGGAGGAAGTAGATAGGTAAATAGACTCTGTTGTTTGCCAATAACTGTTCACCATTGCTCCATCTCTGCAACAACATTTACAAACTTGAAAGGCTTTCGTCTTTTACTTCTACCATCCACATTCAAGTGTATTCGACTTCTAAGTGGCCAGAGCAACCACCAGCTTCAAATACATTGTATGATTGCAGAAACCTCCGAGTCCATTTGTCACTGATCATGATCACTTTCCCTTTTATTACACCAAGTAAAGAGAGGACCATGGTAAGCCATATCCGAAAGAGAACAGTAATTTAAGGGCATAAATGTTAAGAAAGCCACACTGTACTAACAAAGCGAATGAAAGGGCATAAATGTTGACAAAACCACATTGTACCATAAAAGCTACTGAAAGGGCTTAAATGTTGACAAAGCCACACTGTACCATAAAAGCTAATGAAAAGGCTTAAATGTTGACAAAACCACACTGTACCATAAAAGCTAATGAAAGGGCTTAAATGTTGACAAAACTACTGTACCATAAAAGCTACTGAAAGGGCTTAAATCTTAACAAAGCCACACTGTACCATAAAAGCTAATGAAAGGGCTTAAATGTTGACAAAACCACATTGTACCATAAAAGCTACTGAAAGGGTTTAAATGTTAACAAAGCCGCACTGTACCATAAAAGCTACTGAAAGGGTTAACAAAGCCACACTGTAACCATAAAAGCTACTGAAAGGGCTAAATGTTAAAGAAAGCCACGTTTCAGTCTCATGAAGCTACTCTCACATCTCCGACTCATCGGTTCAACTTCTCTGCTTTCTGAATCATTCTCTGACTGATCATCATCGTCATCATCTAACACTATGATCTCCTTATCACATGACTTCTTTGGTCCCTCAAAAGATGTTTCCGGAACAGCATCATTGGTTTCCGAGGTCTGTACATCAGACTCATCATCATCATCCAGCACTATAATTACCTCCTCTGGCTTGGACTTGAATACTTTGACCTTATTTGGCTTGGACTTGGACAATTTAACCTCTTCTTTTACCTGCAACAGATTTCAGTTCGTAGTGTAACCAACTGATACAGTTTTTTTACAAATCTCTATGTAAAAGTTCACTTGTCATATTATATAACAACCTCACCTTGTTATCACTTTCAAACTTCCTCTTTGAAGGCAAACCTCCAAAACCACTGCTTTGTTTCTTTGAAACATCGATACGAAACTTCTTCAAACTCGGAGAAGAAGCTTCTGTGCCTGTTTCCTCAATCCTAGTTTCGATGTTCTTCTCAGAGATCTAAATTAAGAAAAGCCATAGAATAAAGAAAATATTTTCACTATAAATCATTAGCAAGTCTATGCAATAAAGCAATCATGACTCATGGCTATTATGCACCACCAAACTACTAGTCACTTGGATTAGCAAACAACTCGTAAATAACTCTCCTCTAGTTATAGAGTTCACATGCTATTGAACGGCACAGGATTTAGTTCCTAATAAACCAATTAAATCAGAATACATCATATATCATCTCTGCTAAATGCTTTTCACTAAGGTTATACACCTCAACAGAGACCTTACACTTAAAATACATAAAACATATTTTTCATATACTTGATAACGCTAATCACTAACAAAACCACTCCAGGATATAAACACAACTTATTGCCAAAATCACTCCAGGATAGAAAAGCAAGCACACATTTTTTTAGTGTTTATCTAAACAGAAAGAAACCCCAAAAGAGTTTAAATAACAATTCATAACATAATATATAACTTACGGTTCTAAGACACTGCTCTTGTAAAGATTGAACAACTGGCTCGAATGTCGCTGCCTTTAGCATTGATTGTCTGATGACACTGACCACCGCGTCGAAGTTACGCTCGATGTAAGGATGCTTTGACTTCAACAACCGTCGTAACTTGCCAACATTAATTGGCATATCCTTGGCTATAAATTAATAGAATGAGTTAGACCAAGTTAGGAATCACCGAGAAAATATCCAAGAGCGTTGAGATGAGAGAGTAAAATATCTTACCTATATCAAGAAGAGTTTTATTTGGCAATACATAACCAGTGCTCTCGTCGTCTGAACGTGCAATCCGATCCCGCCATTCACAAAGGCCCTGCAAGAAAGCAACTACTATGTAAGCTCCATATGGTAAAACAAAAGGAAGACGAAGGGTGCGTTGCATCATTACGCAAGCTGAGAACATACCGCAGCAATAGCAAGTTGAACTGCATTCAAATTAGCTGCCTGGACCCTAACAAAATGCCAAAAATGGAAACACATACTAAGATTAGTCTAAGTTCATAAGCATGAGTCATGCATTACATTTTAAACCTAACAGAGAACTGCATGTCTGTATAAAAGCAAGAAAACGATTGACCTGATAGGCAAAAAACAGGTACCCAGGCAACAAATAAAACGAAAGTGTATATTTTCTTTCATGAAGGGGAAAAATAAGCAACAGACCCGCAAATTTGAAGATATGAATTCCCAGTCAAAAGCTCTTTCTCATATACTTGTGTGCACACATCATAACTGCGCTTGTAAACCTGTTAGCAATGGAAACTTCATCAAAATGGTTATCCAAAAATTTGAAGAAGACTACACCCACTGCATGCAACAGTAAAAGATTATGGGTATACATGAGTTGATGTCTGATCTTCATGTCACTTATTGCAGAAAAATATGTACGCAAACAACCATGTAATAAGCCAAGCAAAGAATACATGGCAAAGAGACATCAGTATCAATCTGAAAAGGAAGAATTACTTTTTGCACATTGGATTTATAAACAGACATGATTAAAATATTCTTTAAATGTGACTGGTAAGAAAACCACAATTATGCCTAAGCAAAACATTACACGTGAGAAATGCCTCCTAAATGTACCCATAAAGTAAAAATCTAAAAAAGGAAGACCCATAAAATTCGAGAAAATTCAGGAAACTAGGGCCCATTTAATATGAGATTAATCCACATTAAAGCCAGACATTATTTTCTCCAAACTATTCTAATGTACAGGTTAATAGGCCACATAAAAAACCATGGGGTTCAAACAATAGAAAGCAATTACCTCTATCAGAGGAGAATCAGACTGCTCGTCTTCCTTTGGCATTGTGTCCAAATCTTTTCGCATTACATCATAAATGTACAAAAGATAATGTGTATCTTCTCTAGCATACCTGCCACCATATAAAAATGTGTTAGCTAAACGCAACCTAATAAAACAATAATGAGAGAGACTAGACAGAGAATATATCAACCTTGTCATTACATCTGGAAGGGGTCTTATTCTCCAGTCCGCATTTTGGTATCTGCAGCCAATTAGAAAATAGAAATAGAACAAAGAGTGGGAGGATGAGAGATGAGACTGTGAAAGAACAAAAGATGATCAAGATTGAATTGGTGTGTACTGTTTGTTAGCGGCAGCTCCACAATAATGCTTCAGAAGAAATTCCAAACTCTTTCTCTCTAGCTTTAACACCCTTGAAGCCTGAAAATTCAAGAGATCAAAACTACCAAACCCATTATTTTCATAGCAAAAAGAATGTCAAGAACATCAGTAAAGAAACACAGAAAAATTCTATATTTCCACTGGAAGTTCTACTCACTGGAAAACTGAGAAGGAAGAATAAGTTTCATTTATTTCAATAAACTATCTTTGATTACCAATATGTGTTTTTTTGTTACGATAAATCTCCTATGCATACAAGAAACATGAACAAAATAACCAGAAATAAAACCTGTCCTGTGTCGAAAAGATTGCAGACATAAATGCCGAAGTCTCGTTGAAGCCAAATAATATCTCGATCTGCTCCATGCATTACCTAGTTACATTAAATGTTATCATATTACAATAATTATATTTTAGAGATTCTGTAGAAGAAAAAAAACTTTGCGCATTTTGAAGAAAACCTTTTTCTTTGAAGGGTCTTTGAAGATTTCCCTTAAACAAGGACCGATATGATCCCAAAGCTTGAATGTATCAACTACATAATCCTCAGTTCTGGTAGAGATTTGCATCAAGCATGTTAATCCTTGAAAAGATCTATACTGATTATGCTCCAAATCAACCTAAAAAATACCAAAAACATGAGACTTTAGAGAGAAAATAAAAACAAGATTCACCAATTAAAACAGGAAGTTAAGAAAGTAGTTAACTCATTACATAGCAAACTTCTTAAAGCCTCCACTAAAAAGTGTCACATTGCAACAATGCATTGCACATTTAGATTAAAACAAAAACCATTCAAAGGAAAACAAGATTGACCAATTCAGACAGGAAGAGATCAGAATCGACAACTCTTAGTATAATTTTCTATTCTCCTACTCAAAATACAGAAATGACATAGCATAACATAAGCATCTTAGTATCTAAGTAAATATCCATTTTAATTTCAGGAAACTCATAACATAAGCAAACATCTAACAGCCCCCACCAAAAAGTGTCACATTCCAACAATGCATTGCACATTAGACTAAAAATCAAAGGAAGGAAACTTACAGCAAACTCTTCAACACTTTGCAATTTTGCAGCTAAATCCTTAAGATCATCAACTTCTTCAACAAACTTGAATGGAGTGTCTTCCAATGGTTGGGGCTTAACAGCTCTCATCTCACTTAGATTCTTATCTACAAAATCCATCACCGAAAGTTTCTCCTACAACAACATTACAAACATATATGAAAAGATTCAGTCCCAAGTTAGAATAGATCACAGACAACGTCTTTAAGAGTGAGTTCAGTAACTTCTTCCCACAATTACCAACGAAATTATATCGAAAAGTGCACAGAAACTTATAATTTACAGATCTTTTGGCCTATACTCAAACACAAATATAATAGAACAATTCTCAGTTTGCAGAATCCTAAAATCGTAACTGAGTATAGGAAGCAATATGGAGCAGTAAACCATCGAACCATCAGAGAAAACGAATTTACCAATGGATGAACAAAGTGAAGATTGTCTTCACTCTTCTCCAACCAAACATGTTCAAAAGGAAAATTTCCATTGTTCACACGAATTTTATATTCCTCTTGTGGCTTGCTTATCGTTGCAACATGGAAAGGAATCTTCGACTTAGAAATTGCGTTGTTGTTCTCGGAATCATCTACTTTTCTCTTTTGAATCATTTCGAATTCATCAAGTTTCTTGAACTTTCCTTCGTTCACGTTCTCAAGACACTCATCTCCCTCGATATCAGTGTAAAATCTCATCGATTTCTCACCGATTTTGTCAAGAAGAGACTCTGAGATTTTCGTAATCTCATCGATTGAACGGTTCAGCTCGAAGAAAGTCGTACGAATTTGAAGATAATTTGGATAGATCAACGATTCGAGAGATCTCGCCTCCGCCGCCGCGTCGTCACTGATTTTGGGATTTCACGGGTTCTAGAAACGTCAGTTCAGCAAGAGAGATTACAGTCTAAAGAGGGAGAAATCGTCTGAAAAGCCCCTAAATGGGAAAATGAAATCTCAAAACTCCCCCATCTAATAATTAATTTCTGTATAATTTATTTTAATTCGAAAAACAGGTTAATTTCAACCTTATCCTTTAAAAAAATCAGAAACTACAAACCATACCAAGAGCAAAACGGTGCGTTTTGATTAATTTCTTCTCATCTCCTCTTTTAATCTCAGCCACTCATCTGAGCCGTTATATAACCGACACGTCGCGTCCCTTTCCCCTTCCTCTCCACATCGTTTTGAACACTTAAATCCCTAACTGTTCATCTTTAAAATCGAAACTCACAAAACGGTCGGTTTCTCTTCTCAAACTGAGTTACGATCAAGAACAGTGTAACTACGTATAACTAGCTCGATTTTCTCTCAATTGCACGAATGGCTAGGACAAGATGGGGAAGGAAAATGAAGAATTCTCAGAAGGAAACGGTAGGAGGTAGTGATGATCGTGATAAAGAGCGATCGGTTGATGGAAAAGGGGTAACTCCCGAAGTAGTTAAAAAGCAAACTCCGGCGGCTGAGGAAGATGAGGAGAGAGGAGTGGAGAGAGAGAGGTCTCCGGTAGGAGGAAGGATTGAAGAAGACGACGGAGAGAGAGAGGGGTCACCAGCGGCTGAGGAAGATGGGGAGAGAGAGCAGTCTCCGATAGGAGGAAGAACATAAGAAGACGACGCAGAGAGAGAGGGGTCACTGGTGGTGAAAAGAACCGGAGAGGAGAGTGTTTCACTTGGAACAAGTGAAGAAGAAGAGAATGAGAGTGAAGAAGAAGAAAGTGAAGAAGGAGAAGAAGAGAAGGACGAAACAGTGGCGGTTGAGGATGATGGAGGAGTCCGCTGGAATGAAGAAGAAGTTAATACAGTGGCGGAAGAGGGGGCTGAGGGCTCTGAGGGAAGTTCTAGCCGGACCGTTAGCGATTCAATGGTAAGTTCAATAAAATTTTGAAATGTATAACTAGTAACACTGGGTATAACTAAGTCGTTTTATTTAGGAAAATTTGATTTGCTGTAGAGGTAATTAATTTTGAATTGGGGAAATGTATAACTAAGTCGTTTTATTTTGGAAAATTTTTGTTGTTGTAGGGTGGTGATGGATATGCGCCGCTACAGCCGCTAAGTATGTACTTCGCGCCTTCGGAGTACAACAAGAAAATCAAATTGGCAACTCGGTGCTATATTTACGAAGCCTTGAAGACGCTTGATGAATTGGAACATCCTTTCACGGCATTTGAGCGGAATTGGTTTGAAGAGCATCCGCAATTCAAACACATATTCCACATGCTGCGGGATAGAAACCACAAGGTTATGGGGATGTGGATGCTCCTTCTCCGAACGGCATGCCTTGAAAAGAAGACAGAAGCGTGGTTTGTTGTCAACGGGACTCCGATCCGTTATGGGATCAAGGAGCACGCTTTGATATCGGGGTTGAATTGCAAGAATTATCCCGTCAACTATAACAACGCAGGCGGTGAGGCCTTTATGATAAGGCAATTTAAGGGGATGACGGTCCGATATCAAGACGTGAAGAAGAAGCTAGAGGAAATGGTCCCGGGAGAGCGAACTCGAGATAGGTTGAAGATGGCGATCCTCTTCTTCTTCTCCAGCATTGTGATCGCACAAACGAAGACGGGAGACGATGCCACCCCTGTGGAGCCCTTCTTTCTAAGAGCGGTGGATGATCTCAATTTTTGTAAGACATTTCCTTGGGGGAGATTGTCTTTTGATCACTTGCTAGGAGAGATCGAGCACACAATGGCTCATTTTGGAGGGACCTTCAAGGGTACATTATGGCCGGTTCCAGGTTTTTGTATTCCTATGGAGGTTAGTTAAAATTATTTGAGGTTATTGTTCATTGTTAGTAATTCTTATAATTGAAGCTAACTCTAACTATATGTGTTGTGTGTGTTGTGTAGCTTTTAGCATTTGAGACAATTCTGGAGTTGGGGGATCAATTCTTAGAAGCTTATCCAGGGGCAGACAAAAATTGTCCTACGATGTGCAAGAAAAGGTTCAAGAAAGGCGAATGTAAACGGTTTCCTCTTTGAAAAATTTACAAAGCACTTGGTACAACTGTGGTGAGTTATCCTAGTTATACTAGTTATCTTCAGCATATAAATTATTTTGGGTTGTCATGTTTTTAATCTTTTTTCATTGTTTACGTTGACAGGATATTGATAGTATCCTACCAGTTAGAGATGAAGAATACTCTCTTATGGCTGACATCACGGAAGAAGATGACGACGATGATAAGCATGATGTCGTTGTTGATAGTTGGATGCAATGTATCCGTAAAGGATTAACCATTTGCTAGAAGAGATGTACAACCAAGATGTGGCTACGAGAGTAGAAGAGGAACCTGAGGATGCGGTGAACGAGGAAATAGCCGCCGCCAATGAAAGACCCCCCAACGAAAGACCGGGAGACCTAACTTTGGCCGAATTGGTGGATGTCATCAATAAGATGGGATCCCAGATGACTAAACTTTTGGACAAGGTTGATGGGTTTGAAAATAGACTTGGATGGTTGGAAGCTTCTGTGAAGGAATTTGTAGAGAAGGTAAGATTTTGGTAAAACTTGTAAATACAAGTTTAAAACATTGTAACATTGTAACAATTTCTGTAAAAATTTATAAACAGGGTATTTTTTAAATTCTAAAAATAAATAGGGTATTTTCAAATTATAAAAATAAATAAGGTATTTTCAAATTATAAAAATAAATAGGGTATTTTTAAAAAAATCCCATATAAAAAATTATTAACATGCAAAATATATATTACTAATGTTTTTCGATATCTAAACTCATAACAAATTTTTAAAACAAATATGATGTACGTTGGGGTTATTAATAGGATTTAAAAAAATTAAAATATGTCCAAATTATTTAAAAATTCCTGTAACACCCCATGTAAATACAAGTTTAAAACATTGTAACATTGTAACAATTTCTGTAACATAATTAACATAATCACAAAACCAATATATAGAATAACGGAAAACAAGTTATACGTAGTTGTCCTAACCAATAAATAGTGTTACGAAACAAAAGGTGAAGAGATCAGAATTAAACACTACTACAATTTTCAAATAACAACCATTGGAGTCCTTGTCTTGGCCGCCTTTTATTTTGCGTCCTTGGACGCCGTTCTCCAGCCGATGGTAACCTTTTCACTTTCTTTCTTCCCTTGGACGCCGTTCTCCGGCCGAACGGCATGTCTCGAGAAAAAGAAAGAAGCTTGGTTTGTCGTTAACGACACTCCCATCCGATATGGCATCAAGGAACACGCCTTGATATCGACACTCAACTGCCACAACTATCCCGTCAATTATAGTAAAGCGGGCAGTGAGGCCTTTGTAAAAAGGCATTTTAAGGGGCAGATAGTTTGATATCAAGACATGGAAAGCAAGCTAGAGGAAATGGTGCCGGTGGATCGTTCTCGAGATAGGTTGAAGATGCGGTCCTCTTCTTCTTATCCAGTATAGTCATAGCGCAAACAAAGACTGGAGACAATGCTACCCCTGTGGAGTCTTTCTTTCTAAGAGCGGTGGATGATCTCAACTTTTGTAAGACTTTTCCTTGGGGGAGATTGTCTTTTGATCACATGCTAGGAGAGATCGAGCACACAATGGCTCATTTTGAAGGGACCGTCAAGGGTACATTATGGCCGGTTCCAAGTTTTTGTATTCCTATGGAGGTTAGTAAAAATTATTTGAGGTTATTGGTCATTGTTACTAGTTCTTATAATTGAAGCTAACTCTAACTATATGTGTGTTGTGTGTGTTATGTAGCTTTTAGCATTTGAGGCAATTCCGGATTTGGGGGATCAATTCTTAGAAGCTTATCCAGGGACAGACGAAAATTGTCTTAGGATGTGCAAGAAAAGGTTTAAGAAAGGTGAATGTAAAGGGTTTCCTTTTTCGAAAATTTATAAAGCAATTGGTACAACTGTGATGAGTTATCCTAGTTATCCTAGTTATCTTTAGCACATGAATTATTTTGGATTGTCATGTTTTTTATCTTTCTTCATTGTTTACATTGACAGGATATTGATAGTATCCTACTAGTTAAAGATGAAGAATACTCTCTTATGGCTGACATCACAGAAGAAGATGACGACGATGAGCATGATGTCGTTGTTGATAGTTGGATGCAATGTATCCGTAAAGGATTAACCATTACGCTAGAAGAGATGTATACCAAAGATGTGACTACGAGAGTAGAATAGGAACCTCAGCATGCGGTGAACGAAGAAATAGCCGCCGCCAATGAAACCTCCGCCAATGAAACCCCCGCCAATGAAAGACCGGGAGACCCAACTTTGGATGAATTGGTGGATCTCATAAATAGGATGGGATCCCAGATGAATAAACTTGTGGACAAGATTGATGGGTTTGAAAAAAGACTCGGATGGTTGGAAGCTTATGTGAAGGAATTTGTAGAGAAGGTAAGATTTTGTAAAAATTGGTAATACTAGAATTTAAGTGTTGGTAATAATTGGGAAAACTAGAGTATAACTGTATTCGATTGCAGGAGCCTGCAGACCCATCAACCGAGGAGTACGATACTGCTGGTCTCACAGAGCCAGCAGAGGAACATAATGCTGGATCCACAGAGCCACCAAGCGAGCATGCTGTTCCGTCTCCGGAGGTATGATTGTTTTGCTTTTGATGTCATCTGGGACATCCAATTGAGACTTATCCGTCACTAAATAGATTGTCCTGTAATACGCCATTGCCTACAGCTCCGTCCTATAATATTTTGAACACAACTCATGTAATTGGATGTCACGAGCTCTATCATCATGCCTTAGGAATTCAATATAAGCGGCTAGTGCGTGCACACAAGGATACTTTTCAATATCGAACACCCTGCAACTGCAAATTTTGGTGAGCAAGTTTACCATATAAGTCTTTCCATCACTACCGATGACATTGTATTCAAGCTCGAAAGTATTTAGCTCGGTCACAATCAACTTCTCAGCAACACCCCATAAATCGTGCATGTAGTTCTCTACTAAAGGCACCAGTTTGTTTTTTATCGTTCTAGACACGGCCTCCTTCCGATGTTCATTAAACCAATGAGAAAACATTGTAATGATCGCATCAAGCATGAGTATTAAAGAGTACTTCCTTGCGTCCTTAAAAACACTGTTCAAACATTCCACAGCATTACTTGTGTCTAAGTTGTATCTATCTCCTGGAAAACAATACCTTGCCCATTTTTCTTTCACTGTACTCTCCTCCAGATACTTGGCCGCAGAAGGATATCTCGTTCTAAAAGAAGTATAAGAAGAATTGAACTCAGCAACTGTATAATGCCTACTGCACTCCATGAATCTCCATGTGACTACGTCTTTGTTAGCGTTAAAAGCATGACCTTTCACATTTTTGGACAAATGCCATACACAATACCCATGATGAGCCTGGGGATACACATTACCTATGGCGCTTATGAGCCTTGCATTTCTGTCACTCATAAATACCAATTCGGAAGAGTCTGGTATAACGGTTTTCAGCATCTCCATAAACCATGTCCAACTTGCATCATTTTCACCATCGAGTACACCAAATGCTAAGGGATAATGGTGTCGATTAGGATCTTGAGCTGTAGCAAAAATTAGTACACCACCATATCAGTTCTTGAGAAAGGTTGCATCCACAATTATCACTTTCCTCATGACTTCAAAACCTTCAATGCTAGCTCCTAAAGCTATGAATAGGTACTTGAATTTTTTCTTCTCATCCAATTCCACACGTGTTATTGTACCATCATTTTTCTTCTCTAACATGTGCAAATAGCAATACAACAACTAGTAGCTTTCTTCCGGGGTACCACGCAAATTACTAACAGCTAGATTTCTCTCTCTCAATGCTATGGAGTATGATATCTTCACACCTAATTTTGTCTGAACAAGATCCATGATATCTCTAGGAGCTGGAATTTTCATTTTTCCCGGATAATCCTCTACCAAAATGGATGCAACTAATTTTGGTGTGCCTTGCCTCTTCATTTTGCTGCTGTCGCTCTGACTAGTTCGAGAGCATGTATGCGTCTTGGTGTACGTTCTAATCGAGAAAATTTCTGTATTTCGAATCCTTGTAGCTCGTAAACCCCATTTACAGCTTTCTTGACTACATTTGAGCACTAAACCTCCCGGATCAGACTTTTTTATATCAAAACAAAAACTGTTGACAAATGAGCCTCTATCCACCACATCTTGCAATGCCTTCCTATTTGAAAATTCTTGAAGTACAGTCACTACCGAACCGTCTTCCCATGCCTCAACAAACTGACTAGTTTCTACAACAAGGGGAACCTCTACATAATCATCACCCATATACGACCAATCCACACCTTCATCATGTGATACACCTTCATCATCATCCACTGTCGCCTCATTTTGTTGTTTTGCTAGTTCTTTTTCTACGTACAGAGTAATGGCATTATCTCCGATTACACCATCATTTGAATCCAAGTCGCCATAGTTCTTACCAAAAGAACTTTTTCTGGCTCTCGACAGTTGCTCAGGCAGTTCCGATCTAGTGATAACCTCCACAAACAAAATACATCTACGGTTCTCTTTATCAATGGACGTTAGATAAACACACACATCCTCATCATCACAAATAATAAATTGTTCCTCACATCCCACCAGCAGTGGATAGTAACTCAATTGCAATTTAACCTTACTTTCATCTAACGCAAGCTTCTTGTATATCCTAACTTCTATCATCGACAAAGTTATCTCCTCCACTGATGTCTTCAACATTAAAATATACATGCGACCTTGACATTTAAAATGTATGCTGACATTGTTGCTCATTGTATCCTGTCAAAACAATACAAAAAAACTTAATCAATAATACTAGTTATACTAGGCATACTACATTTATCAGTAATACTAGTTACAAGTTATACTAGTTATACTATACTTATTAGTAATACTAGTTACAAGTTATACTAGTTATACTAGTTATACTACATTTATTAGTAATACCAGTTACAAGTTATACTAGTTATACTACATTTATCAGTAATACCAGTTACAAGTTATACTAGTATTACCCAACTCTCCTATCGCAAGAACTTAAATTGGATCTTCTAATCTACAATAAACTACGATTTAACCACTGAAATTCGTTTGTTACCAATTTGAAATCCTAATCGATCCAGAAACTATGGTAAAACATTAAATGTGCATAGAAAATCCTCAATTTGAAAATCTAAAACTTAAATACCTAATTTGAGCCAAAGAATCTGTATTTTGAAGATCAAGGACGGAGTAACACCAATGCAGAGCTCGACGGCGAGGCAGAGGTCGACCACTGTGCTTGCCGGGGGCGGAGAGAGCTCGTCGAAGCTTGACGGCAGAGGCGGAGACGTTTTCTCCTCCTCCGATATCGAGCTGATGATTTCTTTTTTTTTTTTCTTTTTTTTTTTTGGAGAGTAATTTGAAGGCTATTTTGGTCTTCACAAACTGAAACATTTTAAAACGGGACATGTAGATTAAATAGGGACATATCAGATTTTATTTTTTCATTTAAGGACATCTGAGACGTTGGCTCCTAAAGAGGTCACTCCTAAGTCAAGAGGTCAGAGAAGGTGATTACTGAAGGCGAAATCGTCTGGAAAGCCCCAAAATGGGAAAATGAAATCTCAAAACTCCTCGTTATAAAATAAAATTTTATTTTGAATTAATTTAAATCGAAAATGGTGTTTTACTGTGTTACCTTAGACAAAATCAAAAATTTACATACAAAACCTGGGTTTTATCTGAAAACCCAAAACCTAATTGGATCTAACCCGGAAAAACTCACGCTCAATTACTCTATCGATTTGATCGAATCCCTAATTTTTAAAAATTAAAAGAGAACCCAAGAGAACCGCTCTCTCTAAGGAACATAACTCTTTTTGTGAAAGTAGGGATAACTACACGAATCCTCCTTGATTTTCTACTAGATTGTTGTGTTCGATCGAAAACCCCTGTGCACGAAGATGGCTAGGACAAGGTGGGGAAATAAGAATGCTCAGAAGGAAGTTACTAAAGATCAAAATAGGGAATGATCTCCGGTTGAGGAAGTTACTCAATATGAAAATAGGGAACGATCTCCAGTTGAGGAAGTTACTTAAGATGAAAATAGGGCACACAATGGCTCATTTTGAAGGGACCGTCAAGGGTACATTATGGCTGGTTCCAGGTTTTTATATTCCTGTGGAGGTTAGTAAAAATTATTTGAGGTTATTGGGTCATTGTTACTAGTTCTTATAATTGAAGCTAACTCTAACTATATGTGTGTTGTGTGTGTTATGTAGCTTTTAGCATTTGAGGCAATTCCGGATTTGGGGAATCAATTCTTAGAAGCTTATCCAGGGACAGACGAAAATTGTCTTAGGATGTGCAAGAAAAGGTTTAAGAAAAGCGAATGTAAAGGGTTTCCTTTTTCGAAAATTTATAAAGCACTTGGTACAACTGTGGTGAGTTATCCTAGTTATCCTAGTTATCTTTAGCACATGAATTATTTTGGATTGTCATGTTTTTTATCTTTCTTCATTGTTTACATTGACAGGATATTGATAGTATCCTATAGTTAAAGATGAAGAATACGCTCTTATGGCTGACATCACAGAAGAAGATGACGACGATGAGCATGATGTCGTTGTTGATAGTTGGATGCAATGTATCCGTAAAGGATTAACCATTACGCTAGAAGAGATGTACACCCAAGATGTGACTACGAGAGTAGAATAGGAACCTCAGCATGCGGTGAACGAAGAAATAGCCGCCGCCAATGAAACCTCCACTAATGAAACCCCCGCCAATGAAAGACCGGGAGACCCAACTTTGGATGAATTGGTGGATGTCATAAATAGGATGGGATCCCAGATGAATAAACTTGTGGACAAGATTGAAGGGTTTGAAAAAAGACTCGGATGGTTGGAAGCTTTTGTGAAGGAATTTGTAGAGAAGGTAAGATTTTGTAAAAATTGGTAATACTAGAGTTTAAGTGTTGGTAATAATTGGGAAAACTAGAGTATAACTGTATTCGATTGCAGGAGCCTGCAGACCCATCAACCGAGGAGTACGATACTGCTGGTCTCACAGAGCCAGCAGAGGAACATAATGCTGGATCCACAGAGCCACCAAGCGAGCATGCTGTTCCGTCTCCACAGCCACCTAAGAAGGGTGTTAAACGGACTGCAATATTCGAGAATAAGTATATGACAAGGTCAAAGAAAAATGCGTTGTGAAGACTATGCTGTATTTTTAGTATTTGAATTCGTAGTCCTGGAACTACTTTGTAAAACTATGCTTTTTTTAGTATTTGAATTCGTAGTACTGGTAATACTTTGTGAAACTATGTTTTTTTTAGTATTTGAATTCGTAGTACTGGTAATACTTTGTGAAACTATGCTTTTTTTTAGTATTTGAATTCGTAGTACTGGTAATACTTTGTAAAACTATGCTTTTTTAGTATTTGAATTCGTAGTACTGGTAATACTTTGTAAAACTATTATGTTTGTAATACTTTGTAAAACTATGCAATTTGTAATACTGGTACTGGTAATACTATTGTAAAACAAAAGACACAAAGCATAAGTCTTAAAAAAAAAACAAAGCATAAGTCTTACTAACATAAGTCTTACAAAGGAGAACTCAAATTTTGGGAGCCAAATAATTAGAAAAATTGAGGTTTGGATGCCAAAAAAAATTTCACACGTGCGCCGTTTTCGTCACATGTGCGCCGTTTTTAATGACATGTGCGCCGCCTAAGTATACATAGTTATACATAAGATAGTAGTTATACCAAACTTCCAAAGTAGTTATACTTTGGATGTTTTCCATTTTAATTAGTATTACATATACTTAAAGAAAAACAATTTAGTTTTACATTTGATTTAAATCGATTAACATAAAATTCTTAGTGTTTTATGCATTAACATGTTAAAACCCTAGATTCTGTAACTTTGATACCATAAGTTGGATATTATTCACAAAGTCACTTTAAAAGTATAAGGATTATATAGTGTAGATTGTTTCATAATAACTTAATTTATAGTATTATTGTAACTTCCTTCTTAATACATATTGTAACATATATTTCTGATGTTTACAATGCCTATAATTCAATCTTAAGACACATATAAAATATAAATTAGGGTATTTTCAAATTATAAATATAAATAGAGTATTTTCAAATTATAAAGAGGGTATTTTCAAATTATAAAAATAAATAGGTTATTTAAAAAAAATTCCCATATAAAAAATTATTAACATGCAAAATATATATTACTAATTTTTATCGATATATAAACTCATAACAAATTATTAAAACAAATATGATGTACGTTGGGATTATTAATAGGATTTTAAAATATTAAAAAATGTCCAAATTATTTAAAAATTTCTGTAATACCCCATGTAAATACAAGTTTAAAACATTGTAACATTGTAACAAGTTGTGTAACATAATTAACTTAATCACAAAACCAATATATAGAATAATGGAAAACAAGTTTTACGTAGTTGTCCTAACCAATATATAGTATTACAAAACAAAACGTGAAGATCAAAATTAAGCACTACTACAATGGCCTCCTTCCGATGTTCATTAAACCAATGAGAAAATATTGTAATGATCGCATCAAGCATGGGTATTAAAGAGTACTTCCTTGCGTCCTTAAAAACACTGTTCAAAGATTCCACAACATTACTTGTGTCTAAGTTGTATCTTTCTCTTGGAAAACAACACCTTGCCCATTTTTCTTTCACTGTACTCTCCTCCAGATACTTGGCCGCAGAAGGATATCTCGTTCTAAAAGAAGTATAAGCAGAATTGAACTCAGCAACTGTGTAATGCCTACTGCACTCCATGAATCTCCATGCGACTACGTCTTTGTTAGCGTTAGAAGCATGACCTGTCTTATTTTGGGACAAATTCCATACACAATACCCATGATGAACTTGGAGATACACATTACCTTGCATTTCTGTCACTCATAAATACCAATTCGGAAGAGTCTGGTATAACGGTTTTCAGCATCTCCATAAACCATGTCCAACTTGCATCATTCTCACCATCGAGTACACCGAACGCTAAGGGATAATAGTGTCGATTAGGATCTTGAGCTGTGGCAAAAATTAGTACACCACCATATCCGTTTTTGAGAAAAGTTGCATCCACAATTATCACTTTCCTCATGACTTCAAAACCTTCAATGCTAGCTCCCAAAGCTATGAATAGGTACTTGAATTTTTCCTTCTCATCTAATTTCACACGTGTTATTGTACCATCATTTTTCTTCTCTAATATGTGCAAATAACAATACAACAACTTGTAACTTTCTTCCAGGGTACCACGCAAATCACTAATAGCTAGAATTCACCCTCTCAACGCTATGGAGTATGATATCTTCACATCTAATTTTGTCTGAACAAGATCCATGATATCTCTAGAAGTTGGAGTTTTCATTTTTTCTGGATAATCCTCTTGCAAAATGGATGCAACTAATTGTGGTGTGCCTTGCCTCTTCATTTTGCTGCTGTCGCTCTGACTTGTCCGAGAGCATATATGCATCTTGGTGTACGTTCTAATCAAGAAAATTTCTGTATTTCGAATCCTTGTAGCTCGTAAACCCCATTTACAGCTTTCTTGACTCTATTTGAGCACTAAACGTCCCGAGTCAGACTTTTTTATATCAAAACAAAAACTGTTAACAAATGAGGCTCTATCCACCACATCTTGCAATGCCTTCCTATTTGGAAATTCTTGAAGTACAGTCACTCCCAAACCGTCTTCCCATGCCTCTACAAACTGACTAGTTTCTACAACAGGTGGAACCTCTACATAATCATCACCCATATACGACCAATCCAAACCTTCATCACATGATACACCTTCATCATCATCCACTGTTGCCTCATTTTGTTGTTTTGCTTGTTCTTTTTCTACGTACATAGTAATGGCATTATCTCCGATTACACCATCATTTGAATCAAACTGGCCATAGTTCTTACCAAAAGAACTTTTGCCGGCTCTCGACAGTTGCTCTGGCAGTTCCGATCTAGTGATTACCTCCACAAACAAAATACATCTACGGTTCTCTTTATCAATGGATGTTAGATAAACACACACATCCTCATCAACACAAATAATAAATTGTTCCTCACATCCCACCAGCAGTGGATAGTAACTCAATTGCAATTTAACCTTACTTTCATCTAATGCAAGCTTCTTGTATATCCTAAGTTCTATCATCGACAAAATTATCTCCTCCAGTGATGTCTTCAACATTAAACTATACATACGACCTTGGCATTTAAAATGTATGCTGACGTTGTTGCTCATTGTATCCTGCCAAAACAATACAAATACACTCAATCAATAATACTAGTTATACTAGTTATACTATATTTATCAGTAATAGTAGTTACAAGTTATACTAGTTATACTACATTTATCAGTAATACTAATTACAAGTTATACTAGTTATACTACATTTATCAGTATTACTAGTTACAAGTTATACTAGTTATACTACATGTATCAGTAATACCAGTTACAAGTTATACTAGTTATACTACATGTATCAGTAATACCAGTTACAAGTTATACTAGTTATATTACATTTATCAGTAATACTAGTTACAAATTATACTAGTATTACCCAGGTCTCCTATCGCAAGAACTTAAATTAGATCTTCTAATCTACAATACACTACGATTTAACCATTGAAATTTATTTGTTAGCAATTGAAAATCCTAATCGATCTAGAAACTATGGTAAAACACCCAATATGCATATAGCAAATCCTCAATTTGAAAATCTAAAACTTAAATACCAAATTTGCGCCAAAGAATCTAGATTTTGAAGCTGAAGGATGGACTAACACCAATGCCGAGCTCGATGGCGAGGCAGAGGTCGACCAGTGAGCTTGCCGTGTGCAGAGAGAGCTCAACGACTGAGTTTGAAGGCGGCAGCGGCGGAGAGGAGCGCTCTGCGCTCGAACAGTTTTCTTCTTTTTTTCTTTTTTTTTTTTTAATTATTTTGAGGTTAGGGCTATTTTCGTCTGCACAAACTGAAACATTTTAAAAAGGAACATATAGATTAAATAGGGACATAGCAGATTTCATTTTCTCATTTAGGGGCGTCTGAGATGATGACTCTTAGTGAAGAGACTCGTCTACGGTTTTATCCTTGTGACGATAACCTATAAAAAAAAATTAATATCTGCCAAAAACTTAAAAAGAAAATCTTCACCAAAATAAACAACAAAATAATATAAATTACTCAAAATAATGAGTTTAGTATATGAAAATTATGTCTTAATTGCTAATTAAGGAATAATTAAAAAATTTATTTTTTCTATAATTTCATATTTTCATGATAATTAATTTAAAAATTATTTAATATTTAAAATAAAAACAATTGATCGCATAATGTTTTTGAATCCCTATTTAATACTCCCTCCGATCCGTAATACTTGTCGTTAAATTCTTACAAGCACTGTTTTGAACATCAAAATGATACACTTTTATGAAAAAAATCTGAAGGTGGAAGAAAAGAGAAGCTTGAATGATGAAGGGCAAACTCATGTCAACGTCAAAGTGGCGCATGATTTTGATCTCAATATAATTTGTTCCAAAGAAGAAGAAATTCAATTGAGTAAAAAGATTCTGATGTCGATCACAAAGTGGTGCGTCCTTTTGATCTTAGCAAACGCTATTACGGCGAAGGAGAACTTCATCCCAATAAAGAGATTCAAGATATGATTTTGAAGATGCTAAAATTTTATTGTCCAAAAGCTTTCTAGATTTTGGATCAACAATAAGGTTATCTCCATAATGTTGATTTTTTTTAATAATGGTCTTTTTTCTTAATAATCATCAATAATTTTCTTCCATTGCTTGTTCTTCAACTATTCATGGAGTAATAAAAATTTGGTTTAAGTATTCATGGAGTATCGCTTTGTATTTTCTTTTCTCTTAAGCCTATGTAACTCTATTTTGTTCAATTGTTTTACCTTTTGTTTTCTGGCTCTTTTTTTATGAGTGTATCTTTCCTACGTAACTCTATTTTGTTCAATCATTTGAATTAAGGAACTAATAAAATAATTCTTATTGATAAAGAAGAATCTGATAGATAACGTTAAGCTAACAGAATAAAGAATGCAAACCTTACGCTTCTAGCTGATTTATTACATTTTCTACTATAGTAAAATTACATGTTATTTGCTTGAAGACCCTCTCGCTCCAGTGCTTCTTTCTTCATGTGTGGGATTTTATAGTTATTAGATCCTCCAACTTTCATTATTTCTTGCATGCAAAGTTGCAAATTTAAGAAAATATGGTTTATTCTTATCGCTGAGAGCCACATGCTTTTTTGCGTTATCTTCTTGAATAAAGATAACTTTTCCTATATCCTCACGGGGCCATTTTTCACGAATCTTAGGAATTAAGTTTTCAAGCAAACATCTTCTTATGTCGTCTCTCTTGACCGATGTGATCGGTTTTGTTTCCATAGTTCCAGTGTCTGTGTTCCTACTCCATCTTTGTGCAGGTTGAATTGTGACCAAAGGACAAACCCCAATCTTTCCAGAAAAAATTTCGTTTCCATCATTATCAAATCTTGGACGAGCCATTGCAGCTAAAAACATTACTTTTCCAATATACACTACAAGAAAACAGCCGGAATCTGACAGCGATATCTGTCGGAAAACTGTCGGAATAGGCCTATTCCGATGGTTTTCTGACGGATATCGCCGTCAGATCTATCTCGTCGGAATTGGAAGTCTCGTCGGAAATCCATCGATATTTCTGATGGATTTCCGACAGAATTCTGGATTCGGTTACCCGTCGGAAATCCGTTGGAATCATGCCGTCGGTATACCGTCAGAAAAGTTCTGACGGCTATCCGACGGTGTTCCAATTTAAATAAAAAAACATAAATATTGTTTTGAAAATAATTAAAACTAAATCTACGGTGGTGGTGGTGGGTATCGAGACATGAAAGCATCCATCCGAGCAATCATCGCTTGGTGATTCACCTCCAATTTTCGAGTTCTCTCCCGTTCCGCTTCGTGATCCGCCTCCAATTTTTTAGTTCTCTCCTGTTCTGCTTCTTGCTGCAACCTATCCGCTTCTCGGGCTTCTTCTAGGTGTTGCATCTTGGTCTTCATTTCTTCCATTTCAACATCCCTTTGTGCGAGCTGCGCCCTAAGATCGGAAGAATCTCCGTGGAAACGTGAAGTAGCCGAAGATGATCCATCGTCCGGAAGACCAAAAACTCGACCTTTAGTCTTCGGAGTACACTGCGGTAGCAAACAAAAAGTTGAATAAAAACTCAAAATGAATTAAAAGTTGATTAAAATATAAACTTTACTTACCTCATAGACGAACTTGTTGATCTTGTCAAAAGGAGATTCGGTGAAGGGAGGGGTTCCTTCATTGAGAGGTTGAGAAACCACGAAACTCATCACCTATCTTCCTGACGTTGTCAATGATCTCCCGAGCTACCGCATCATGGATTTCATTGTCATGCCTACTGGTGTGTGCATCCTGGAGCAATCTGAAGGCAGAAGGTTGGACACCTTCTTCCCGAAACTGCAAAATTAATAAATTGAGTAAATTGTATGAATCTAAAACTGAAAAACAACATATTGAGTAAACAAAAAACTTACTAGTTGTTTTGCCCTTGTGACCAAGCTAACCGCTCCTAGATTGTGCATCGCCATGCTCTTTCCTTTGTGGAGCTTGCCTTGGTAGCGTCTTCACTCCAGTAAGCGCATAACCAGTTCCATAGGCCCGGGTTTGTAACCAACTCCCTTGGCACATCATTCTTGTTCCACTTCTCCTTCCACTCGTTCAACTTCCATGAATACATTCTCGATGCTTTTTTATCGAAGCATCGTCTAACCTCACTGGTCATGTGACTGTCCCAAGTAAATTTTTGCTGGAAAATATAAAATTAAATTAAAATAAACTATTTAAATTCAAAGTAAACAATAAAAGAAATGAATAACTTACCGTAAATTGGCGAAACCACATATCCTGATCCGCCATCGGCATTTGGTTGTACGTCGGATATGGATGCTGAAGCAATCCATTGAGCATCCGGTTGATAGACTTTGAAATCCCATTTCCGGAATCCCCAAACCTACAAAACAAAATTATTTTGAATAATTTGAATAGTAAAAAAAAATTAGTAAATAAAATTCAAAATTCTTTAAATGAAAAATCAAACTTACCATGTGTCTCTTCCAACGCAATCCGGATGAAGATGAGTCAATCTATCTCGTCATGGTAGAGCAACGAAGTCCTTGACGCTCATTTGCGTCGGTGCAGTAGCGGATGGTGTTGGCGTAGCAGCGGGTGGTGGTGACTCGGTGTCCCGGATATGTGTCGACTACGTAGGAGAACTGCTCGCACCTCTACCCCTACCAGAACCACCACGTACTCGGCCCCTCGATTGGCCGTTTAATCCGTAATCTCTAAAAAAATTTAAATCCAAAATAAATCATTATAAATTTCTAAAAATAATTATAAATTTCTAAAATCATTTTGAATTTCTAAAAAGATATAAATCTCAAAAATCATTTTAAATTTTAAAAAATAATTATGAATTCGAAATTTCAATAATTTATATAAAATACCCAACTCAAAATCAAATACCATTGAACAATAAAAATAGAAATAAATTTCTAAAATTATATATTTATAATTACGAAATCTAAATCCATTGAACAAAGAAAAACCAAAACCACAAAAAAAAATCCAATTAAAATTAAATATTCAAAATCAAAATCCAAATCCAATTAAAACTAAAAATTCAAATTCAAAATCCAAATCTAATTAAACTCAAATATTAAATTTCCAAATCCAAATCCAATTACAAATCCAAATATAAAATGAAAATCCTATGTCCAAATCATCAAATCTAACACATTCCAATACCCTAATTCTATTCAAATCCTAAAATCTAAATTCCAATATCCTAAATCCACAAATCTAACTAATAAACCCAATAAACCTACATTGAATCATTGAAAACTTACAAGTTTCTTTGATTGTTGGCCATTGGTGGATTGTTTGACGAAATTTGGGACGAAATCAAAGGTTTGTGAGGAGTATAAGAATTTGAGAGTTTTTTGGGCGTTTTTTCGAATGAGTTCACGAGGAAGACGATGGGTTTATTTAACCAGAGGTTCCGACGGATTTCTGATGGATACACAAAATTTTAGTTTGCCCGCGTGATGAAAATAAAGTTGCCGCGTAAAACTTCGCGTATCCATCAGAAATCCGTCAGAAACATGCATGTCTCTTCATTGGTCAGTCAAACACGTGTTTCCCTAAATCCGTCGGAAATCCGTCGGACATTTCTGACGGATTTCTGACAAGTTTGTGGTTTCGTGGTTTTTTCGATCTGTTTCGGTTGGTACAGTTACTAGCATGATTGTATGATGATTTCAAAGATAAATTCCTTTAAAACATCATTCTTAGTATCAAATTCATAACCTTAACTTATAATAACGTTTCTTAAATATCTCTATGTAAGTACATGTCTCTATATGGAACTCTTCCGGTTGAATTATGACAAATTGGTATATCATCTTTATTATGTCATCTACAAGTTTATTTAGTCACATTTCTTTTACAATAGTTGTTATAATTGTATATTGAGGTTTGTCCTTCGTGAAATTCTGAATTTTGATGACGAAACCTCAAACCCGTCGGAAATTATCAACGGAAATCCGACAGACAATACAAACCCGTCAGAAATCAGTTAGAAATTTCTGATGGATTTCCGACGGGTTTAAAGAAACACATGTCAGTTTTTAAGGTTTGATTGACCAATGAAGAGACATGCATGATCCGACGGATTTGTGGTTTCATGGGTTTTGGATGTTTTGGGTTTTTTGTTTTATGGTTTGTTTGTTTATTTTTTTTTTATGGTTTGTTTTGTTTTGGTAGTTTTTTCTGTTTTTTTAAGAAGAATTATTATTTAAAAAATATTTAAAATATAGTATAAATAAAACAAATGATCATAATTATTAAATTACATTTTGAAAATACTAAAATATAAATAAAAATAAATGATCAAATGTAACTACTCTGACTCAGATGATGATCCTTCAGAAGGAATGTCGTCTTCGTCCTCATCAAATTCTCCAAGTTCTTCCTCTGATTCTGAATGAACTCTATCATCACCGATTTCTGTGAAATCAACCACAAGGTTGATATCAAAAGAATGCTCAACTGGATCCATTGGAACACTTCTAGTTGGTTGCAAAGCATCGTGCTCAGAAACTCCATAAATTCTTCCTCCTGGATTAATTGGAGTCACTGTAATCCAAGGATCTGAACGCCTTGTTACCCGAGGGTAACAAATATAGCATACCTGAAACAAACAATTATTTATTAAAACTAAAGATGAATCCAATAACTCACGTTTCTTAAAATATTTATTAAAATAACCAAACCTGGTCTGCCTGTGATGCTAGGATGAATGGGTCATCTTACTAAGTCTCCTACTAGAATTTACTGACGTGATGCCAAATTGGTCCATGTTAACCCCACGCCCAACTTCTAGATCATACCAGTCACATATAAAAACAATGCACCTCATGTCCAACATCCCTGGGTAGCGCACTAGCAATATTTCATTGAGAATCCCATAGTAGACAACATCACCAGATTGAGCCGAAATACCATAATCTGCAGTTGGCCTCGGCCTTCCTTCAATACCTAGGGTATGAGGTTGCAATGTAGTTTGGGCTAGTAATAAACTCCACTAACCAAGTCGGAAAGTTTTTGTCCACATTTGATTCCCTCAGAAACCTAAGAAAATAATTTACACAAAATTAAAATAAAACACTTACGTATTTAATCTTAAAATTATATAATAACTATATTTTAAAACTTACGTAAAATTGCAACCAAGTTATATAATCGTTCTCCTTATGCCGTTCAAGTTGTTCTTCAGTCTTTTCTGGAAAATAGCCACCTATTAATGCCATGTAAATCCTGAAAGCAAACAACATTGTATAACCTCTGAAAGCTAATACTTAGGTATAAAATAATCAAGTATTTAAATAAGTTAAGTTTTTTACCTTTCGTACTCCGCCATCTCCTCACAATTTGTTAGGATATACATATGCAAGTGGGTCCACCAACTTACGAAAACAACTCAGGGACCACCAGGGGATACATGGGTTTCTCACCTCTATCATCATGGCGAGCAGGGTGTCTACTCTTCGTACGAACTTTCGGTGGAAACTAATATTCTGCAAAATGTGAGGCTTCTTCGTTGATGCTTTGTGCGACAATAGACCCCTCAACTCGACTTAAATTTTTAACCTTCTTCTTTAGATAGAACATGTACCGCTCAAAAATATACATCCAACAGAATTGAACAGGAACATTAGTGCGGCTTCTCGGGGGAGATGGATCAGAAGATGTTCCATAACACAAAAAAAAGACGGCAAAAATATGTTCTCAAGATTGCAAAGGATCGAGGCTATATTGTCCTCTAAATTGCGGATCCGTTCAACTGTAAGTGTTCTCGTGCATAAATCTCGAAAGAAAGCACCAACTCTTGTAAATAAATAATAAAGAATTTAAAATAAATATATATATATATATATGATTAATTTCAAAAATTCATGAAAACGATATATACCTGCAATTGCTTCGTGGACATCTTTAGGAAGGAGATAGGCAAAATCAAATAAAAGAAGTTGCTGCATCACAACATGACAATCATGACTATTGATTCCGATAAACTTTCCTTCTCCGCGGTCGACGCAATTACGCAGATTAGATGCATATCCATCAGTGAATTTGACATCATCTTGAATCCAATCAAAAAAATATTTTTTCTTTTCTGTGTCCAACCAGTACGGAGCAAAAGGATATTTACCATTCGGAAGAATTTCAAGAAAATCACGATTGAAAATCTCTGGCAAGTCCAACCTAGACTTCAAATTGTCTTTCGTTTTCCCTAGGAAGTTTAAAACCGTATTTATGATGTTGTCAAAGAAAATCTTTTTAACATACATCACATCGAGATTGTGCCTCAAAAAATGGTCCTTCCAGCAAGGAAAATCCCAAAAGATACTCTTCTTGTGCCAATTATGAACTTCCCCGACACCGTAAATAGGTTCATGCCCATTACCCCCACATTCAAGAGTCATATCAGCACCAAAATCTCTCAACTGCTCCAATGAAGTTCTACCGTCTATGTCTATCTCATCAGGTGGAGCATCAAACACTTATTTATTTTTCGTAAATAATGTTTTAGACCGACGATACGGATGCTCCCTCGGGAGAAACTTTATATGGCAATCAAACCAACACAGCTTTCTTCTGTTCCTCAATTGGAAAGCATTAGTATTGTATTGGAAATAATGGCACGATAATCTTCCATGAGTTGTCCATCCATATAACATACCATATAACATACCATAATCGGTAGAAACCTTCTATGGCAATCAAACCAACACGGCTTTCTTCTGTTCCTCAATTGGAAAGCATTAGTGTTGTCTTGGCAATACGGGCACGATAATCTTCCATGATTTGTCCATCCATATAACATACCATATGCTGGGAAATCGCTTATGGTCCACATAAGAACTGCACGCATCATAAAATTCTGCTGGCGCGAAACATCAAACACTTCGACACCGTGACTCCATAGTATTTGTAACTCATAGATCAATCGCTGGAAGAATACATCAAGTGATCTCTTCAGATGCTCAGGGCCGGGAACAAGAACAGAGAGAAATAAAAACTCTCGACTCATGCACATAGCAGGGGGCAAATTGTACGGTGTTACAATTACGGGCCACAACGAATACTGCCTTCCATGCTTCCCAAATGGGTTGAAACTATCTGTACATAACCCGAGGTACACATTTCTTCTCTCAAACGCAAAATCCGGATACAACGATTGAAAATGTTTCCATGCTTTTGCATCTGAAGTATGTGTAATCTCTCCACCTTGACGATGCTCTACATGCCATCTCATTTGCTCTGCCGTGTGCTCAGATTGATATAACCTCTTCAACCTCGAAGTTAATGGTAAGTACCACATACGTTTAAATGGAATTGGAACTCTCCCACTAGTATCTTTAAACCGTGGTTTACGACAAAATCGACAACTTATCCAGTCTTCATCGTCTCTCCAATATATCATACAGTTGACAATGCACACATCTATCACTTGATACGGCAAACCAAGACCAGATATAAGTTTCTGTACCTCGTAGTATGATGCCGGTGCAAGATTATGTTCAGGCAAAAGATCTTTCACAAAATCTGCTATCGCATCAACACATTCCTCAGCCAAATTGAAGTCCGTCTTAATGGTCATCATTCTACTAGCAGATGATAAAGGCGAATGACCTTCTCTACAGCCATGATACAATTGCTGCTTCGCTGCGTCTAACATATCAAAAAATATTCTAGCTTCTACATTTGGGTTTTCAACCCGATCCTCATCTATTACCGTCGATTGTAAATTCTCTATAAACGCATCATTCACCATCTCGACGATACCTACACCAAAATCTACTTCACTTCTATGTTTTCCTAAGCTATTTGCAACATAGGGTTCACTGCTACTACTACCATAATCATAATTTTTTTCTCCATGTAGATACCAAATCTTGTAACCCAGCATAAACCCATTGCAATACAAGTGATGCCAAACCATCTCTATCTTAACATTATGAGAATTGCAACAAATTGAACATGGACAGTTCATCTTACCACTTTTTTGCACTCGCGGTTGATTTCCGACAACCTTCATGAACTCGCATATACCTCATGCATAACCATCGTTTAATAACTTCGACTCGAGATCAAACATTTCTTCGTCCATCCACGGTCTAAAATATCTAGAAGAAGACATCTCTCTGTTGACATGTTTTTTTAGAATCGAAGTGTTGAAATGTAAAAATTGTGATTGAATGCAGGAGTATGGAAACATATATATAAGAACGCTTGCCGTCCAAAATCCGACAGAAATCCATCAGGTTTAAACGGCTATATTAACGTTCATATATTCCGACGGATTTATATCTGTCAGAAAAATACGGACGGTCAATCGTCGGAAAATACCGACGGAAAACTGATGGATTTCCGACAGAATTGTCAATTTTTATGTTTGTCAGAAATACGTCAGAAATCCGTCGGTTTTCTCCAACGGAATTATATTCCGTTGGTTTTGCAGTAGATTTCTTGTAGTGAAAGTTCTTACTTTGACATGTCCTTACGAATCATCTTCATCAGGAAGTAGATAATAATTCTCGGATCTTTTGTTCATATAGAACTATTTTTCATCAATATGTACAACATTGTACATATCAATAAATTTTGGTTCATGATTCAAACTGTGAGGATCCAATATAGAAAGACAAAACCGTAACCTTGCTACCTTGTTTTCTTCTTTCAGATGTGGTTTCAAAGCATTGGAATGACGTCGTAGAAGACCTTCTTTGACACGTCTATGTAGTGTTGTGTAACTAATCCCAAGGGCTTCAGCCAACGTCCTCAAAGTTGTCCGTTGATGTAGAGGAATATCAATGATCTTTTGTATCTCGATCGGAATTTTCTTGCGCCCACATTTCTTTTTCCTTCTTTGGGAAACATCAACCAATACACCAGTGGGACTGTACTTAGCCATTTTTCATATTCTTTGAACCGTTCAAATATTTATCGAAAGTAAATTTGATACCTTTTTACCGTATTTTTACCCAATTTCCCGTTTACGCTCTGTTCAAGTAAATATTGTAGACTGCCGATCTTTGAGCATTAGTATAATTTTTTTTCTTTCCTCCTGTAGTGATACCATTTAGGTTTGGTTCTGGTCCAAAATGGTAAAAAAAAAGTAGACATCAATTATACTACATGGATCCCAAAACAAGAATTGGAGAAGATAATAATTCAATTTACCTTGGTCTCCAAGCAAGTGATCTTGACTATCTCCATACAGTTGATCGGCATCTCATTCTAATATTTTAGAATTAGACTCTTCCGGTGGATTTACGTTGAGATCGATTACAATGGTACTTTCACGGCTGGTTCTTCACTTTCGATATTTGTTTCATCGGTCGTCAATTCTTGGTCTTTATTGACTCAAATCTACCTCGTTACAATTCTCTGGACCTTCTTTCGTCAAAACTCCATCTTTTTATCCTTAGGTAGCTACTGGAACTTGATTTCCTAGATGATCCTTCATCCTTAGACATATGGTCACGATTCTTGATTTTACTCGGCAATTACTACCTGGCAAGGTTTTTGCCGAGTGACTCTCGTCCGATTCCAGTTTTCCTTGTTCATTCATCTACCTGATTGGGTACTTCCTTGTTCTGACTGTTCCTTTGAGTTTTCTTGTTCATTCCTCGTCCCAACTTGGGATTTCTTTGATTCTTCTAATCTCTGCCCTTAGGTAAGGGTGAGGGTCATTACAGATATTCTCGCTTATAATATGATAAGTTTTAATATTTTTGTTGATATGTATATTAATTTAAAATTTCCAGTGTTCATGTGAATTCACTACTGCCTAATTCGGACCATGAACTTGGTCAAATAAAAATGATCTTGAGATTGTGAAAACATTAAGTAAGGATGTGAAGCCCCGTGAGGACATATTTGTAAGCAATGATGCGGAAATGTCATTTTCATTTGGATCTCACAGTGGCTCTTGTAGAATTTCTAACAACATTCATTATTATTGCTTAGACTACTTACAATGGTGTTGTTGAATAAAATTCTCAACTGTTGAATTACTGCAATGGGTTGTTGAATTAAAAGTTGAAAGTAATCTGGAATAAATGTTTTTTGAATTTTTTTTATCACCTTTAATCTTGCTGAGTAGGGTGTCCTATTGCCCCTTGGCGTGCGCCAATATTGGTAAAAAAAATTCATTGTCTAATAACATATGGATTGAGACACATATTGTGTTCTTATTGGCTGCTGAGATTTTTGATATTTTTTTCATCGGACTTATTTGAGATCAATTATTTCATAGTAAATTATATTTTATATTAATTTTTAAATCAAATTTCATTATACTCTATAAATAAAAACTTATTCATTTCATTTGGACACCAAAAAAAAACCCAATTTTTTTTTACTATACTTTTTCTATTAGCGCTTCCAACAAAGTCTTTTTATATATTTACCCATCTTTTAGTGAAATAGATCCCAATAATAACCTTTTTAACACCCAAAATTTATCTAATTACCCTTTTAACTACTCAAATCCCAACAGTTATCAATTTCAAAATCAATATTCCAACCAACTCTAATATATACCAAACTATGGTTCTCCACCATAATTTTTCATGTCGTCAGCTATTCCAAACTATCGTCCATATTATGGATCGATGATGCCATATTCATCACAAACACCCCCTTATTCTTCTACTCCAATGGGTAATAAAAATGTTCTGAATGTTGGAGCAATGAAATTTTCCAATTTTTTTACACATATGGCTCTTGGTGGTATGACCGTTGTTCATGAAGCCACTCCAAATTCAGAAGATTCAACTCATGCTCGCCGGAAAAGCACCTAATATACCACTGAGCAAAATTCGGTGCTATTGAATAGGTGGAATAAATATGGAACAAACAATGTTGTTGGCAAAAAACAAGAAAGACGAATCAGTTTTGGGTAAAATTGCTGAGTACTGTAATGAGCATTATTTCTTTGATCCTCCACATGATGGAGTTTCGTGCAAAAAACATTACAACTACTCGAACAAAATGTTAGAAAAATGGGTTAGTGTTTACGATAACGCTATGTATAAAGCAGGTGGTTGGAGCATGATATATTGACAAAAGCGCATAAACTATAATCAAGTGCTAATAATAGAAATTTCAATTTAATGAAAATATGGCTTGTTGTCCGTGATTCACCAGATTATGGTACTTAGGTAAGACTTGGGAGGAAATGCTGTCTCTGGAAGTAGTGGATCTAAGAGAACCAACGATAGTGATGCCAGTGACTCTAACTCTGTAGTATCTAGTGCTCGTCCAATATGAAGAGATGCAACTAAAAAAAAGGCTAAAAACTTGTGTGTGGGGTTTGTTCTTCAAAGCTATCATAAAAATGGCTTAGAAGGAGAGCGTTCTTGAACCTTCTTAGCGGGTGAGGAGAATCAAATAAGTATTACGCTAAGGAATTACTTTAGTCGGGATCAATCATATTGCGTTGAATAGGCTGTATAACATTGGGAAAAAGTAAATCTTTGTAAAAAAAATTATGTTTTTAATAAAACAAGTATACAAGCATTAGTGTTCCAAGTCAAATCTCTGTTGTGCTGTCCTCTATAACTCTACATAGCAACATGAGGTAAACAAATATCATCTTTGAAGTTCGTTCTCAGCAGTTAATTGATGCCATAAATTTCCTAGAGAAGTACCCTCTGTTTAGACTCCTCATTGCTGACATTGGAAGAATCTTGGAGAAGATTGAAGATTGGCAACTCTGCTTCACCTTTAAGGGAACAATGATGAGTCTAAGTTGTAATCAACCTGCTTCTGAAATTGGTAGGAGTGTTACAAGGGAACACCATTATCAATCATACTCGCAGAATGGTCCATCTTGGTTAAGGCAAGTTGTTCATAGGGATGATGCAGTTCCTTCCTAAAAGCGAAGAATGGTCCATATCCTCTTCATTGTGCTGCAGCGTCTCTCGATCTAGATAATTAATGAGATTTTTCTTGGGTTGCTAGACCTTTTTTCTCTTTGTTTTTCATTTTGATGGGTGCCTACTCATGCTTCGTTTTGTCCTAGTTTATTATTCTCTTTGTAGAATGTGATCTTAATATTTTATGCTGTGGAATCATCCTTTGCGAAAAGAAAAGAAAAAACGAATGTTTTTTACCTATTAGAAATATGTTTTGGCTAATGGAGGTGGGATTATGATTGAGATTCAAAGTGATGAATAAAAAATACCCAAACACAAAGAAAGCACAGAAAAACCTACATGTATTTAAGAGTTATCGATCAAATATCTCTCGTATTTTTGCTTTTTTCCAATTCATTAGTTTTCCGGAATTTATCTCAAATTAATGTATTGTAATTATCAATTTCTAGGGTTTTTTTGATTTAGGAATTTTATCAGGTTAGATTTGGGTTTATTAGTTGTAATGAAGTTTAGAATCGATTTTAGTGGTTAAGATATAATTTGAAACAGTAAACTAATTGAAAACTAAGTATGTTGGTTCTTAGGTTTCGAATTTTCAGTCCGAGATATATAAGTCGGTAATTTTTAATTCGGTGAAAAATATATTTGAAGTTATTATCTAGAAAACATGTAAAACGAGTTCATCAGCTGTTAAGCTTTGAAGGCCATCTCCGGTAAATTTCTGTAAACCAAATAGAAACTTCCACTTAACCGGAATCAAGTCCATTTGGGGGACCAAATGCTGTAGTGACCTTATGCAAAGAAAAGGGAGCTGTATGACCTCCATGTAATCTGCATGACCTTCATTTAACCCACATATGTGATATTTCCATTTTAACCTTGATTTAATTGAAAATAAAATTGAAAATAAATAATTTTTAAAAAAAGTTTCAGCTGGTACATCTGACGACGACTATGCCGACTTCGTCATTTGACCCCGACGACACGAATCTCCGACGACGACGACACAAAGCTGCTGCATCTACTCTGAAATCTTCAGACGAGCCTCCTCTGTCGCCGGAAATCTCCTTTCCTCTTCTCCGTTCATACAGATTCGAAACTCCTTCCTCTTCTCCGAAATCCTCAAACTCCTTCCGCCATTGTCAACAAGGTGAGCCCGCTTTCAATCTCTTCATTATGTTGTTTATGAGTTTTAATCTCTTCAATGTAAGTGTTATATATGAGTAACAGTTTAAATTCGAGTTTGGATTTGAGCCATTTTCGAGTCTTGTTTTGGAATTCATCGATCGGATCTGGGTAGAATCGCAATTACTGTTGGTAAAGTAAGTTCGAAAGTTAAACTCAGATAAACTGAAGTTAAACTATGTTACAAGGGTTAAACTAAGTTAAACTAAGTTAAACTATGTTGCAGGAGTTAAACTAAGTTAAACTAAGTTAAACTAAGTTAAACTATGCTGCAGAAGTTAAACTAAGTTAAACTATACACACTATACACTGATGTTTTTTTATTATTTATTTGCAGGGGACAATGACGCTCATTTATTTTGATTATGGTGGATATTATTCACATAGGGGATATGTTGTTAAATGGAATCCAAGAGAAGTTGAAATATATTCTTTATTTACGTATGGTAGTGCGGAGGAATTCAATTACTCATCGTTGGTAGAGAAAATACGTAGAAAAGTGAATGTAGATGAAGCGACGAGGCTGAAATTAAGTTACATTCATGGAGTATTGAAGAGAGTATCATATATATACGATGACAATGATGTCATGGGATACATATGGTTATGTGAAAATAAAGAGCAAGTTGTTTTGCACGTGGAGGTAGTGGAAGGTGTTGAATGAACCCGGAAAAGTTCACAAGCTTCAAGACAAGAGATTTCGTCTGGTAAATCAAGTAGAGTTATGGGAATTTGAGGAGGTTAGGAATGATGCTAGAGATAGTATAGATATAGTTGGTTGGTTACCAGAAATTGGAGAATCATCAGAAAGTTGTGCTGGATGGGATATTGTTCCTTGTAATCCAGATATTGGAAACAATGAATTGGGTGTCGATGATTGTGAAGGTACACATGTTTATTTGGATGTCGATGACTATCAAGGTACAATTGCTTATCCGGATGTGGATAACTATCAAGGTTCACCTGTTGTAGAACCAGATGAGGTTGTGGATGTTGTAGAGGTTGAATGGGATGATGGCATTGATATGAGGGTAAAACAAGAATTTGATAGTAAGCGCGAAGTCCAAGATTTAGTTGATAGAGCTGTATGCAAGCATTGCTTCGAGGTCGCTACGATCAAGTCAACACGTAAGTTGTTAGTGTATAAATGTCAAGGTATTGGTTGCAAATGGTCAGTACGAGTTGCGATGGAAAAGGGTTCAGATCGTTGGTCTGTTAGAACATACAACAACATGCATACATGCTCTCGGCTTACTACGAGTACAAGCAACATTAAAAAAAAGGAAACATCACGATTAGTTGCATCAGTTGTGCATGAGGATTATCCGGATCAATTTGAAACTCCAACCCCAAAAATGTTGATGGGTTTAGTGCAAAGAAGGCTAAGTTGTGAGGTCTCATATAGTACCGCTTTGAGAGGAAAAAAACTAGCGGTAGCTGACTTGCGCGGCAGCCCAGAAGATTGCTATAAAATGTTGCCTTCTTATTTGTACATGTTGGAGAAGATGAATCACGGTACATTAACACGGCTGGAATGTGGTGAAGGAAACAAGTTTAAGTATGTATTCTTTGCATTGGGTGCTAGTATAGAAGGATTTAAAGTAATGCGGAAAGTTATCATTGTGGATGGTACTTTTCTTAAGACTGTATATGGTGGAGTTCTTATTGTTGCAACAGCTCAAGATCCAGAGCATCACAATTATCCTCTCGCTTTGGCGGTAGTAGACAGTGAAAATGATGCTAGTTGGAGGTGGTTTCTCCAAACGTTGAAAACAGTTGTGCGAGATCACTCTGAGCTTGTGTTTGTTTCTGACAGAAATAAAAGCATCATAAAAACTGTAGGGGAGGTGTATCCCAATGCTAAGCATGGGTATTGTTTGTGGAATATGTCTCAGAATGTGAAATCGCGTGCTTATGGCGCTAACAAAAAAGACATTACAGTCCAGTTTAGAGAATGCGGTCGGACTTACACAGAGGTTGAGTTCCTCCGACTTTATCAAGAATTTAGGATAAGGGATCCTAAATGTGGTGAGAATCTAGATGAAAGTGTTGAAGATTGTAAGTGGGCAAGATGCTATTTTCTAGGCAACATATGCACCACCAATTATGTTGAATGTATCAATGGTGTGTTCAAAGATCAAAGAAATTACTCGTTGCTACCATTGTTTGATTCGATTATTGCCAAGATTTGTGAATGGTCCAACAAGCATAGGAAGGCTGCCGCGGAGGTACCAACTTCTCAGAAACTAGTACCTTTTGTCTATAAGTTATTGTACAAGAGATGTGAGATTGCAAAACAGTTACCAGTATCTGAGCTAAACAGTTTTATGCTTGAATACACGGTGCTTGGAGAAGATGGAAAACGTTACATGGTTGATCTAAGAAGCAAAAGTTGTAGTTGTAGGCGTTATGATATAGACAAATATCCATGTGAACATGCGATTGCTGCAACTATGTTCCACAGAAAAATGTCAGAGGTCGATCTACACGAGTGCTGCTCACGTTATTATTTTTCTGAGAATTGGGTGACGGCTTACTCTAAGACCATCTATCCAGTACCGAATATATCTGCGTGGGTAGTTTCTACTCATATTACTGGTAGATGCGTTTTGCCTCCAGATTACCGGAAAAAAGGGAAGAACTCAACAGGCTAGGTTTCCGTCAGTTGGAGAACATCGAGGAAGAACGAGATCCCAAGGACTTGGAGGTTACTTTAATATGTCGACTTAATTTATTTATTTAAATTTGTTGAAATAAGACTTGCGGTTGTTTTTTTGTTGCTGGATGTGTATTTGATATATCAGGTTTAACTTCCTAAATCAAGTTAAACTATATCAAATTTTGTATTAAAAGTTAAACTACTGTTTGTTGTTAAACTACCTTTAAACTGATGTTAAACTAAGTTAAAATAGGTCATATTTACCAACTTAATTTTTTCAAATTCATAACGGGCTAACAAAAAATAAGTACCACATTTGGTCAAGCTTAGTTAATAATTAAAATGGGAAAAAATAAAATTTTAAAATAAAAGATATATTTTGATAGTTATAGTTATATGTTCACCTTCATTTCTCGGTAAAAACCATATATAATGTATGTTACTTAGTTATTACTATCATATGAATTCTAAAATAAAATATAATTTCTATGTAATATATATGGAATCATAATACGATGTTAAATGTGTGTTAAAATGCAATTTCAGAAAGGTAAACTATATTAAATCATTTTAAATAGGGTTAAACTAGGTTTATGGTTTTCAGCATGAAAGTTAAACTATGTATAACTTTGTTAAACTAGGCGGTTAAACTATATGAAAATAATAAAAAAAGGAATGACGGTGCCGTTTTTTTTTTGTGAATGACGGCGCCGCTTTTATTTTTATTTATACAAAATTCATAAATTTTTAATTGAAACTTTTTAATACGTAATAGAGTTTAACTAAAGTTATACTGAAGTTAAACTAAGTTAAACTCAAGTTATACTAGGTTAAACTGAAGTTCAAACTGAAACACTTATGCCTACTTAAAGGTTCAACAACAATAACAAGTCCAAAGTGAAACACTTATGCCTACTTAAAGGTTCAACAACAATAACAAGTCCAAACTGAAACACTTATGCCTTTTGTTTCTTGCTAGCTCTCCCGCCTCTTCCTCCTCTTCCTCCTCTACCACCTCTACCTCCTCGACCTCTTTTCTCCCCAGTATACGGAGTGAGAAAGTGTTTTGACTGCTTCTGTTTCCTCTTCTTTCCTAACCCTTTATCCTCATTCTCAGGAGGATTGTCCATACGCACTTCATGAGGAGGAATCCAAACAACCATTGCAGTTTGAGGATGTATAGCTGCACATATATAAAAATTTATTAAACCAGTTAAAATAGTGGTAAACTAAGTTCAACTAAAGTTAAACTAGGTTAAACTGAAGTTATACTAACTTAAACTGAAGTTAAACTACAATATATGACAAGATTAAATTAAGTACCTTCAGCATCATTGCCAGATGTCTCCTCCTCGTCATCCACCTCTATCACCAAATTGTCCGAAGTAACTTTTGCTGCATAAACTGTAAAAGTTAACTTCCTTAAATTAAGTAATTTTTGCTGCATAAGTTAAGTTCCTTACCACTCTCTTCCTCGACGGTACCACCAGCGGTAGCAAAAGGATTTGCACTTAAGCCGCTAAAATCAGACCAAGTTGTATAGCCTGTTGGAACATCATCCTGCGTCTCGGGCACAACATTGCCTTCCGCCTCCTTATCCTCCTCCTTCTCCTCCTCCTCCTTTTCCGCCTCCACCACCTCCTCCTCCTTCTCCGCCTCCACCTCCTCCTCCCCCATTTCTGCCTCCACCTCCTCCTCGTCCTTCTCCGCTTCCACCTTCTCCTCCTCCACCTCCTCCTCCTCCTCCTCCTCCTCCTTGTCCTTCTCCGCCTCCACCTTCTCCGCCTCCACCTTCTCCGCCTCCACCTCCTCCTCCTCCTCCACCTTCTCCTTGTACACCTTCTCCTCCTCCTCCTCCTCCTCCTCCTCCTCCTCTTCCTCCTCCTCCTCCTCCTCCACCTTCTCCTCCTCTCCCTCTCTTCCCCCTCCTTCTCCTCCTCCTTATCCTCTTCATCCTCTTCATCACCAGTATCATCCTCTCCATCACTATCATCCCCTGTAGAAATTGTGGAAGGAGTTAGTCCATTTTATTTGGTTAACTAGATAAACTACAGTTAAACTAGATAAACTACAGTTAAACTAGATAAACTACAGTTAAACTAGTTAAACTACAGTTAAACTAGATAAAAAAATAAACTTACATCTCCCAAGACTGTCGTTGTGAAACTCTTCCTCCACGAAAAAAGATTCACCACTCTTGGATTTCTCCAGGAGATCAATCCTACTTGTCAAACTACCAACCTTAACATCCAGATCACCAACCTTACCATTAAGGGTTTTGAACCCTTCCATCATTGCCTTGGACATTTTAGCAGTTGATTCACGAAGATCAGGGGGTGCGACTTGATCGTCAAGAGCAGGAGGAGCATCACAATCAATAGCAACACTAGCACGAGTAGGATGGTTTCTATGAGCCAGATCTCTTTCCAAGAGATCTGTCCACAATATACGCCCACCATTCGCTAGAATGGTGGTCCAACCATCAACTATCATGTCCTACTTTAAATCATCCTCCTCACCCATGAGATCCTGCTCCTCACCTTTAGCCTCCAAGATGCCTGAAATTTCCTATGACATATACATAAACTAAATTAAACTACTTGTTAAAAACACTGAAGTTAAACTAAGTTAACCTAAGTTAAACTACGTTAAACTAAGTTAAACGGAAGTTAAACTAAGTTAAACTATAGTTAAACTACTTTAAACTTAACTAACCATGGAATTCCCGAGAGCTGTGTAGATGTCTCCCTACCCGAAACCCTTTGTGTTCAATTCCTTGAACCTTCCCTTGCACATCCTAGGACATTGGTCTTCGCATGGGACATTCTCTCTAAAATGCTTCTTCAAATTAGGAATGGCTTCAAATGGGAGTAACTGTACATAACACATAGTTTAACACATAGTTTAACAAATATTTTAACTAATTTAACAAATTAAATTTACCTCAAATGGCAATATAAATCATCCGCTCTGGAACTTTCAAGATCTCGCTTTCTAAATTCTCAAATGTCAGACGTCCCCATGGGAAAGTCAAACATTTGGGTAAATCATTGACAATCCTTCGAATAAACGGATCTATTGGTCCTGCCACCTTCGTTTTCCCCCTAATCACTGTGGCTAGAAACCACAAAATAGTCATCTTCAACATATCCTCTGAAGGACTCATCGAGGAGAGCTTCTTAAAAACATGCTCCACCCAAGGGTTAGCTTTCTTCCCGAAATATTTAGTCACCAGCTGGTTCCCACCGAGATTTTCATAGTTCTCCGGGTACTGGTGGCAGTATAATCCGCAAAGAAGTCCATGTTCCCTAAGACCGCACCTTATAGGGACTCCATTTACAACAAACCACAATTGTTGTGGCTTCTCCGTCTTCGCCAACCTTTGGATGAAGCTCCAAGCACCCATGACTTTCCGGTTGTTCTCCTGATGCATATGGAAGATGTGCTTAAACTGTGGATGTTGAAGGAACCACCTAAGCTCATTTCCGCCAAGATTCCTTATGAATTGGACACACTTAACCGGATCACACCGTGTACCAATCTTCGTAATCTTTGAGAACTGGCTAGGTTCAAAGAAGAACCCCAAAGGCTGTACAGGTACCTACATTTAAAACAGTAAAATAAGTATTTCAACAGCAGTTTAACAATAGTTTACCTCTAGTTTAACATGACAAAGCCTTCAAGTTTAACTCTAGTTTAACATTACTTTAACAACAGTTTAACACTAGTTTAGTATCAGTTTAACTCAAGTTTTACCTAAAATTCAATTCTAGTTTAACAAGTTTAACTCTAGTTTAACTCTAGTACTTACCATTTCTTCCTCAGCACCACCAGTATATGTACCCGATGGGCCTACTTCCTGAAAAGGCTGCAAGAAAAACGATATAAAAACATGATAAACTAGTTGAATTACATGTTAAACCAATTCTTAATTACTATTCGTAATCAAATAATTCAATAAATCATACCCTTTGCTTTCTTTTTTTCCTCGATTTCTTTTTTTGGATCGAACGGGAACTATTTTGATGTTCGGTCGTCCTTATCGTCTTCACTTTTTAAACCGATCCCAAACCTGCAAAACATCCAATACAATTCATACTTAATCCCTAAATTGAAACCCTAAATTCCTAAATTCCGCTTCTACGAAACCCTAACCAAACAATTACTAATCTCTAAACCCCAAATTGAAGTTTCTGTAGTTTTCAATTGAACAAGTAAACCTTAGTTTACCTTCAGTTTAACCGAGAACGATACGCGAGGATGACGAAGAAAAAGAAACCAAAAACAAAAAAGAGGAACAAAGAAAACAAAAAGAAAAAGAAACGGAAGAAGAGAACAAAAAGGAAGAGATTGATTTGTGATTTTGAAATTAAAGTAACCGAAGCTGCTGCATTTAAGTTGCAGAGAGTTTGGGTTCGGGTCGTGGATCAAATGCTGGAAGATGGAGCTACATTAAAGGGTGAGTGAGGGGATATGCGAGTGGGGCGAGTGGGAGGGGGATACGTGAGTGGGGCGAGTGGGAAGGAAGCGGTGGTTTTTTTGTAATAAACGTAACTGTGGAAGGTTATATGGTCTTTTACTCAATTTTAACATTAAAAGAAAATCAAAACAAAATTAATTAAATTTGGAGGTCATTCTGGAAAACTGAAAAAGAAGGAAGGTCACTCCAGCATTTGATCCGAAGTTCACCGATAATGGAGATGGAGAGAAAGATGAAAGAGATGGAAAAATTATGCCAAAGGTGCAAACGAAGCTACACAGATTTTTCAAACGACACTTCCTCTTGCCATTTTCATTCTTCCTTTTTGGTTTGTCATCGCCACGATGACCAGAAAAGGTTATGTCCCCTATAAAACCCTAAAACAGCTCAAATTCCCTAATTTCCGATTCAAATTGAGATCAAGGGTTTTAAAAATAATCCAGTTTGGTGCTCTACCATATGAAATTGACATGTATTGGATCATAGTTCTGGATCTATGGCTAATTTAGCTATGTATAGTTATCTCTGTTTAATGACATTTGTTTTATTGTCAGACTCAAAGGTCATGTTTTGTTGATTTGAAACTGTAAGCCCTTTTGTAGATAATTAGCAACTGTCGTAATTGTATTTACCAATTTGAAATTCTTTACAGCAAGTTTGTTTACAAAATCTTGATCTGTTCTAATACTAATTACAAGTTTAAATGATGTAGTTGAGCTCTAGGCATGATTAAGAAGGTTCATAATGGTTTTGAAATACACTGTGATCCCTATAATACTTACAAGGATTTAGGTAAACACTTAATCTCGAAAAGCGTTGAAGGTTCCTAGTGGCTTACATTATATTCTGTTAAATGAAAAAATTGTTTAGTCGAACATTAATGGCATAAATGAAGAGCGGGTGTAATACATCTTAGAGAATATTGTTTGATTCTCTGTTCCTTATTATACTTTTATCCTCTGTAACAATATTCTTCTCACCGCTGTGTTTTCTTCTTTTCGCTGAACTATTTTGCTCTTTCGATGTTGCATACCCTAAAAAATGTTTGGACTAAGAAGGAGTGTGTGAGTCTGTTTTGTTCTCCTGGCTCCGTTATTAATTATTACTTACTTCCTCTGTTTGTGGTTCTCTTTTTTCGTTCTCTCTGTTCCACGCATTGTAGTACCCATACAGCAAAGACTATATATCCTTTGATGAGCTCTGACTGTTATGTGCAGCGAACGAGCTAATTTATACTGTCCATGGTTTTGGCATAGATATAGTCTTGCTGGTTCTTGAGATATTTATTTATAAGGTGTTCCAAACTGAAATTGTATGCATTCCAAACCATGGCTTCTACTTGGAGAAATCGAGTAGAGTACGATGCGTCTGTTTGATTACATTTTTTTGACGAAGATTTAAATGAACTAAAACTTGTTTTTTATCAATAAATGAAGGTACTATGAATTGAAACCAGAGGATCCACCATATGCAGCCAAGTTCTATGATTGTTGCGGGGCAGAAGATCCTAATGCACCAGGTTGTGTTACCAGCCCTCACATTTCATATGATGACTAATGTATGAGTGAGCACTCATAATACTTTTTTTTCCCTTAAGCGTCATGTAAATAATCTCATATATCATAGTTTTCTTGTGAAATGAAAGACTTAGCATGCGATCTTGCTGTTGGGTACTGTCTTCAACCACTTCTTGAGTTGTACTCGACTACAGAGTGAATTAATGTGTTGAGGTTCTGTGAGTTTTGTGAAGAGAAGTGTCAGAATCATTTCCGCCAACGATTGATATTCACAGACTATTACAGTCTATTTGTTAGTAGTGATTTTAGTGAGAATATATGCAATTGCCACAATTTATATTTACGTAAATTGAGAGAATTCTAAGTAATAAAGCTTGACTTCAGATTTACCTTTAGAGTTAGGTGTTTTGGAAGTTTTTTGTTTGGTGATTAAAATTCAGGCATCAAGTACAAATTTGTGTAAGAACTTAGCTTCAGTTTGATTGTTCCTCATTGGGTCCACAATTTTTAATCTAGGTTTCTTTGAGAAATTATATATTTGTTATTGCTGTTGTCACAATTTAAAAAAAGCATAGAACTGCAAGAATTAAAAAAGAAAAAAAAAACTACCCTTTCATTTTTAATGAACACCAATGATAATCCTCAATCCTATATGTGATGTGAATCCATCTTTATTTTATGAGCTAACTAGTAAATGTCCCATGTGTTGGATTGTTTGAAAATATTATAATAAAAATATATAAATATGTATACATGTTGAGTCTTTAAAATTATATAAATTATTTACTTTACACATTTAACTTTATTATTCAAAATAAAAGAAAATAAATAAATTAGAGAGGAGAAAAGGGGAATACGTGACAGCGTCTTGTAACTCCACAAATGGTAATCTTACTTTAGTAGATAAGATTGAAAGAATATGTTTATATTATTTTAAGTATTTGATTTATGTTTATACTATTTAATATTATTTAATTTAAAAGGTATATATATATTTTTAAAGTATTTTGTGGAGATTCAGAGTTTGAGATTTTGTGGTTTGACTTTTAAGCACTTTTAAAGCTTTTATTTATTTATTTATACTAGATTTATTGTGTTAGTTTGTTGTTTTATTTTTAAAATAAATGTTTCTACTATTTTAAAGTATTTGATTTGAAACTATATTTTTTTAACATTTCATGGAGATTCAAAGTTTGACTCATGTGCTTTGATTTTTGGGAAGCTTTTTTAAAGCAATTAAAACATTTTTTAATTTGTATTAGATTCATTGTGTTAGTTTTTATTTTGAGTATATGTTTCTACGAAATTAAAATTTTTGATTTGAAAGTATATTTTTTTAAAAACAAAAGTGGAGATTCAGAGTTTGAGTCAATGTGGTTTGATTTTTAGGTAGCATTTTTAAAAGCAATTTTTAATTTATATTAGATAGGATTAATATTAGAAAGAAAAGAATCTAAAAAAAAGAAAATTAAAGAAGAGAAAAAATATCATATTTGTGGAGGACATGTCGTAGCATCTCGTAGCTACACGAATTGGTAACCTTTATTAGATAAGGTAACCTTAGCCTTTGGAGGTGGTTTTAAGATAAGCTGTTCGAGCTCCGATGGAAGTTGTATGGGGAAAGTATGTATGTCTACTAGTGCTTTAGCAGTTTATGTTGTGGACACTCATGTTTGGGGTTTCATAGACGCTTGTGCTGAACACCATCTGCAGAAGGGACAAGGTGTTGTTGGGAGGGCGTTTCTGTCTGGAAATCTCTGCTTCTCCATAGATATTACTCGGTTCTGCAAAACCGACTACCCATTAGTACATTATGCACGCATGTTTAACTTAACGAGTTGTTTTGCAGTCTGCTTAAAGAGCATGTATCCTTGGGATGATGAATACTTATTGAATTCTTTCTTCCTCCAGCCACCACAAACAAGGGTAGGCAATATTGTCTGTTGGGTTCTCTGTTTCAGACAATGAAGCAACAATATTCAAGTCTCAAGGTTGTCTCTAAACTCAATGAAAACGAAATGTCTCTTGAAGTCGTGGAAGCGGCAGAAGATGGAATGGTTTACTCGAAACATGAACCTATCAGGATACAACATCCAACACCTATCTCTAAGGATTATCTTGAGCTCACCCATCGGAATAGAAGCTGAGCTTAAACTCTGACCTTATGGAGAATAATGAAGTTGCTGATGGCTTTGAGAGGTTCGAAACGTTTGATCCTTTACCGGAGGCCAAAGCAGTGAGAAAATCAGAAAGGAAGCGTGGAAAAACCATGGAAACGATCAGTCTAGAAATGCTCTAACAATATTTTCTGGTAGTTTAAAAGATGCAGCAAAATACCTCAGTGGTATGTTCTTGACGTGACTAAGGCTCTCAGTACATGACGTGACTCTTAAATTTGGGAGCTCATGCGAAAGCTCAGAGGAAACTATGATGTGCTTGTGACAGTGCTTCACTTGTATAACAACTTTATTTTATGGATCTGAGATTTTTTTTTGTTTTGTTTTAAACATGGTAGCATATCCTGGAGTTTTAGTGTTCAATTTTTTTAAGATGTATAAATGAACATTTTCCACATCAATAGATGTTGATTTGATTAATAGTACTCCATCTCCATTTTTAATCATTTTTCACAACATTTACCAAAACCGTGTTGTCCAAGTCTTTAGAAGAGAAACGTCATGGTGTGTTAAAATGATGATATTTTTTCCAAAACTACCGCCTTTATTATTCCCATTTAATCCTGACTGTCCATTCAAATATCTAGTGATGTGTCCTTCCAAGATAACTTTTTAACGTCTTCTAACTAAAAGGTAAAAGAACGAGCGGTTAATGCCAAGGAAAAAGTGAATTATCTCAAAGAGTTTTTTGACGGATCTTTCTCTCTCTCTCTCTCTCTCTCTTTTGTCTGTACAATGGCACTGCCGAAGAGTAAGGCGAGCCGGTTTTTCCTCAAACCACGTGATTCTAGATTCTTCCAAGAAGAAGAAAAGAAAGACTAAAGCGAAGAAAGGTGGAGACGAAGTAGATAAAGAGAGAAGATAAGAATTAACAGAGGAGGACGATGATGCTGCTGCAGAAAAAGAAGCAGAAGATCATGATCGAGGCATCGGGCACTGGTAACAAAATGTCTCCTTCATTTTCTTCTTTTCTTTTAGGTTTCTAAAGAAAATTTGGAGAAAATGTAGTAGTGAGTATTCAAGCCTTTTTTCCGATCTTTAGATTTTTTTGGTCGCTGTGTGCTAAATATTTCGTAATTATGATTTCTTAAGTATATAAGTTTTTACATGATTGATCTAACAATATAAAAGCTTTGTTTTTGGTGAATTGAGACTAAGTTTTTAAACTATTTTTTGTTGTTGTAGCGAGACAATATGTTTAGACGTAGATATAAATGGCCTAAAGAAATGGGTACAACCATGTATGATATTTGCATGGGCCCCACTTAAGACAAAATAGTAGTTAAAATATTAAATTACTTTTTTCAAGTATCTTAATTATAATAGAAAAATAAAAATAATAAAAATAATATTCAGGAATTTTTTTAACTATAAAATTATTGCTAAAAATATTATTTTATAAATGTTAAATTTTATTTAAGAGTAAAAATTTATTATGATTTTAAAAATATTTATCACTAAAATACTTCATTTTAGAGTTTTTGAAAAGTATTATTTAAATTCTTAATTCTTTGGAGAAAGCAAAGAGGTTATTTGGATAAGAGATGATGATGCTGGTGCTTTTCATAGTGGGCACGTTAGTCAGAATGCTAAAGTGCACCCTAGGCCTTTTAAATTGGTTTGGCCCATTAAAGGCCCATTTTGTAACGACATGGTACTGCATCTTTCTCTCGATCTATTCTTTTTCTTCGCGATCAAGCCAGTTCAGAACAAATCTATAAGAAAATAATCATTGCCGGTGAAGAGAGAAAAAAACCTAAAACAATGGATCCGCGGCTAACGGAAGTTTCACAGCAGTTCGGTAGATTCAAGGCGGCGTTTGTGAGGAAGGATTACAATAGCTGTAGTGATCAGTTATCTCAGCTTAAGGTATCTCTCTACTTCGAACCCTAATTTTATTCGATTTCACTTCTTTGAATATCTGCGGTTCCTTGTACCATGGAGATCAAGCTGCTCTTTACCTCAAAATTGTTGTTCTGGATAGCAGAAGGGACGATCCCTTGTCTCTGAGTGTGACTGTTGGGTGTATCTCCTGCTCCTATATATCTGGGCCTCCTCTGTTCAGGCACTTGAGCACAAGGTGCTTGATTCTGTCCCTATGGGTTCTCCATTGCCACTTGCTCTTGTGTATCCTCTTTGATTCTGTCTCGCTGTTCTGTCAGATCACGAGGTAGCCTGTGGATGTTGTCGAGGTATCGAAGGAGGTTGTCGTTTCCTTGTGATCTTGTTTGCATACAAGAGAGATAGACTCGATGTGTAGAACTCGATGAAGCAAATCGAGTGGTATGGAAGCAGAAGTACAACCTGAGATAGAAAAATCTTGTTATCAATTTGGTGTCGTTGCCAATTGGGTGTCTGTTTGTTACATTTAGGATTTCAGATCTCTTAAGATCAAGTTTGTTTTCATTTTACTTTGGTTATTCAGTTTCGATTTACTGTGTTTCAGGTACCACTCAACCTACAACTCGAGTTCTACAACTCGGTTTACAGCTCGAGTCCTACCTCTGTTCAAGGCACAACTCGTTTAAGCCACTCGGTCAACACATCGAGTTCTGCAACTCGACCTCCTTTAACCGAGTCCTCTAACCGACTTCTACTTCTGCTTCCTGTACCACTAGATCTGCTTTATCGAGTTCATCACATCGAGTCTACCTCTCCTGTATGCAAACAAGATGACAAGGAAACCACAACCTCCTTCGTTACCTCGAAAACATCCACAAGCTACTTCGTGATCTTAGAGAATAGCAAGACAGAATCAGAGAGGATATACAAGAGCAAGTGATAGTGGAGAACCCACAGGGACAGAATCAAGCACCTTGTGCTCTAGTTTAGAGGAGGTCCAAATATATAGGAGCAGGCGATGCACCTAGCACGCATACCCAGCGACAAGGAATTGTTCCTCCTGCTATCCAGAGCAATAATTTCAAGATAAAGAGTAGTTTGATCTGCAAGGAAACCGCTTCCATGGTCTACCAATGGAGGACCCTCTCGACCACCTCGACGAATTCGACAAGCTCTACAGCCTCACCAAGATCAATGGTGTCAGTGAAAATGGCTTCAAGTTGAGGCTATTCCCTTTTTCTCTTGGGGACAATGCCCACATCTGGGAAACGAGCTTAACTCATGGCTCCATCACCACCTGGGATGAATGTAATCGAGCTTTACTTGCAAAATTCTTCTCAAATTCAAGAACAGCTCGAATCTGTAACAAGATTTCGGGATTCGCACAGAAGAATAGCGAAAAGCCTTCTCTCAAGCCTGGAAACGATTCAAAAGCTCCATATCTAAGTGTCTCCACCACGGATTTAGCACTGAATCCCTACTGAGTACTCTCTACTGTGGTGTGCTTCCCAAGTTCAGAATACTGTTGGATACAGCCAGCAATTGCAATTTCTTGAAACAAGGATGTAGACAAAGGATGGGAATTAGTTGAGAATCTGGCCAAATCGGATGGCACCAACAATGAGGATTATGACTAAACCGTAAAGGGGACCTCTGATGCAGATGATAGCACAAGAAGGAGATGAAGGCCGTGAAGGAGAAGCTTGACAAAATCCTTTTAACACAGCAGAAACATGTACATTTATTTTCTGGGGAAGAGTTGATTCTGATTCAAGATGGAGAGGGTGAGCAGCTAGAAGAGGTTTTTTATGTCCATAATCAAGGTGGATACACCTAAAGATTTATAAACTATAAGGCAAACCCAATCTGTCATATAGGAGCAGCAATGTGGCCAATCCACAAGACCAGATTTATCCACTGCAGTAGCAAGCTCAGAACAAGATCTATATTCCTTACAATCATAATCAAGGGTACACTCCAAAGCAACAATTCCAAGGAGGATATCAACAGCAACCAACTATCAATGCACCACCAGGCTTTGCAAATCAGCAACTCCAGACATCCATTGTACAAGATCTTGATCTGAAGAACATGGTGCAGCAGCTTTTTTAGGGACAAGCCAATAGTGTATTGGAGGCGTCTTTCAAAAGCCATCAAGATTATAACTCAAAGTCAGCAATCCTTAAAGAACGCGGTACTAGAAAGGATCAAGGAATTTCAGAGCTTAGAAGCCTTAAGCATGAATGCAGCCGTGATACAGAAGTAAGTGGTCCAAGAAAAGCTTGGCGATCCCGGCTTATTCACTCTGCCATGCTCATTAGGTCCGTTAGTTTACAAGACCAGCCTCTGCAACCTTGGAGCGTCGGTGAGTCTGATGCCACTCTCAGTAGCTCAGAAGTTAGGTTTTGATAAGTATAAGCCTAGCAAGATCTCCATGATGTTAGCTGATATATCTATTAAACTACCTCATGGTATATTAGAAGACTTACCTATCCAGATCAGTCATGTGGAAGTGCCAACGGACTTTATAGTTCTGGAAATGGATTGAGAGCCTAGTGATCCTTTGATCTTGGGAAGATCATTTCTAGCTATTGCTGGAGCCTTGATAGATGTAAGAGATGGAAAGATTGATCTCATGCTTGGGAAAGATCTGATGATTATTTAATAGAAATGGTGCTATGAAGAGATCCACAATTGATGGATAGCTCTTCTCAATCATAGAAGTGTACAAGCTTGCTGAAGAACTATCACAAGAGGTTGCTGAGGAAGATGAACCTTAACTTGATCAGACCAAGCATGAAGAAGCTGAGAGTCTTCACAGTCAAGCTTTGGGAAGCGAAGAGTTGTTGTGTTTTGGAGAAAAACGTTTCCACCCTGATCAACGGGAAGCTTACTTAGATGAAGAAGCCATTGGAAACATAGTTCATATTGGTCAAGGGAAAATGTGGAGTTTGATGATCTGTTTATTGAGGAAGAAGAAGAAGCTTTATATCGAGAAGCTACCACTTTTTTTAGTGAAGTAGGGACTCAATGCCTCTCAACAAACCACCCTAACTATAAGAAGTGTAAGAAGTCAAGCTCAGTGACTTAAACAAGCTCACTTGGGAGGAAGTTTCTTGACTACCCTTGTATATCAGGTCTAGTTATTCTTTTTATCAGGTCTTAAGCTCCGGGTTCATGCAAGGAGAGTAAGGAGTAAGGGTTTGGAAAAGCTGAAGAAGGACTCGATCTATAGGACACCATCATGGAATTCGAGTTAAGGTATGGACTCGGTTAACAGAACTCGGTCAAACTGACCGAGTCTTACCTCAAGCTCGGTGAACGAGCTAACTCGGGCAGGCAAAGCGAGTTAAGCTGACTGAGTTAGTAAACTGAGTCAACTTTCCCTCTTAACCATGTGTATTTGAGTTTAAATTTCAAATTTGAATTCGAATTTTGAATTGAACTCGGTTTTCTAGTTGGAGTGGCCCTAGGGTTTTTGGTTTTTAGCAAGTCCTCCTCTCTTTAAATAAGCTTTCATATGCTCCCTCGTCTTCATTCACACATCCATTTGCAATTTCATAACCATTTCTCTCTAACTTCAAAGTTTTTCAGAGATTATGGGTTTTTATACTCGATTGAATCATGGGTTTTTGTGTTTTAAACTTGTTAAACCAGCTTGATTAAAGTTTGAATTGAATGAATATGCTTTTAGAATAAGTTTATATGGTCGAATCTATGATTAATTGAAGAAATTTCTAGGATTTTCTAGGTTTAGAGGTTGAATGTTCTTGAATTTAAAGTTAAATTACTCACTCAATTCTCATTAAAACTTGAAATTTCTTTCGAATTCAGCTTATTCTATTAGTGCTTAACATTCGTTTCTTTGAATTTATGAGATTGAAGATGTTTATGAAAATTCTGAGAAAATTGTTCTTCATAGAGTTGGAATTCAAATCTGGTTTGATCCGTGCTAATGTGCTTAAAATTTGATTAATACGATTTATATGTTGTGGATTGCTTGCTATTGGGTTGAAAAGATAGGGTTTTTGAAAGTTTTGATTCACGAAACCACTGACTCGATCACACCACTCAGTTTGTCAAACCGAATCAGTGGACTCGGTGCAAGTACTCGGGTAAAAAATATTCACTTGGCTCGATTGGTTAGACCGAGTTATACACATCGAGTCATGACATATGACTAATTCTTTCAATGTTTTATACATTTTAGGTACATATTGAAGAAGCAACCAGTACCGAGGCTATCAGCTAAAGCATTGGCACGAGGTTTCATAAAAAGAAGAAGATCGTACCAGAGAAAGCAACCTATGGAACAGGATGAAGAGGAGACATCTAAATAATGCTCCAAGGACAGAAGAGACATCTCGAGGGGGAAATGGTCTGACCTGATTGATAAGGACTTAGACAACTTAGACAGTGAACCTGAGGAATTTGAAGTCCCCAAAGTGGTTATCAGGCAAGCCAAGAAAACCATAGAAGCAGCTGTAAACCAAAGAGAATTTCTATGAAGCTCTCTCTAGCATGGATTTCAATGGCACGCAATATCCACATACCGAGACCATGGCGGCATTGGGAATTTCTAAGGATGTGGGATACCTTTTCGAAGTATGCCATCTGGGCACCTTCATGAGTCGTCCTTCTGCTGGGTATAATGACATGGACTACTTGGACAGTGAACCTAAGGAAGTTGAAGTCCCCAAAGTGGTTAAGAGGCAAGCTAAGAAACCAGAGAAGCAACTGCAAACTGAAGAGGATTTCTATAAAGCTCTCTCCGGCGTGGATTTCAAGGGAACGTGATATCCACATCCTGAGACCATAGCGACATAGGGAATTTCTAGGTATGTGGGATACTTGTTCGAAGTATGCCATTCGGGAACCTTCATGAGTCGTCCTTCTGTTGGTTATAAGGAAGCGACCTGCCAGTTTCTTGCCACCCTGAATGTCGATTTCTACGATAATGAGCAAGAGGCATTGGGAGACGGGCAACATGCTGAGGAAATAGGCTTCATCAACTTTGAAGTGAATGAGAGGGGCTTTCTCCTTCCAATCATGCAAGCAGCAAGACTTTGACAAGGTCGAGTTGCAAGCATAGTTGAAGAGCATAGCTGGGAAGGACACCTACAGCTCAGCGCGCTCAGATCAGGAACCCTACCATCAGATACCTCAACAAATCACTTGCAAGCACGCTCATCGCAAAAAAGGTGAACAAGAATGTGAATGAGGGAGAGCTGCAAATGCTGGATTTGGCACTTATGGAGCTACTAAATTATGCGAGGAACGCTAATGTCTTCAAAGGGGATAGAGTAGAAACATGTCTGACCATGATTCTCCTTGATCAATTCATGTGGTACAGGGATTGGGCAGCCAAGCTGCACAAGACTGGAAAAAAGGGAGAGCTTACTGTGGGAGGGATAATCACTCCAATCCTTCGTGCTACCAACATGGAGTTCGTGTTCCAACCATATAAAGGCAACTGGTTGGACCTCGGCAACCTCATCGAGCAGCACCTTCTAGACAATAAGAGGTTGAACGATAGCTACATCTACAAGTTTACCCATCCATTAGTTGGAGAAGCTAGGCTGGTCCTTCCAAACTCTCCGTTCACCAAGATCAGGTTGGCCGAGAACATAGACTTTTGCCCACCTGTGGAGTCTCTTTATGATCCTAGAGCAGTGCTTGTCTGAGAAGACCCCATTGAGGATGTGATTGAAGATGAGCAAGAACCAGAGTGCTAAATTTTCGATGACGAGCCTCCAGCTAAAACCCTCAAGGAAGCAAACCGGTGGATCATCCTACTCCAGAAATGGAGTTAATGGCAAGATAAGACGGTGAAAGCCCTTAAAAGCATGGTTAAGGAGCTCAAGGATTCTGTCAAAGGAATGAAAAGCCAAATCAAATGGCTTTAGGGAAAGAGGAGAAGTTCTTCCTCCAAGGCCTCATTGAGAAGATGTGGGTCCTTTAGCTTCACCCCAACAAGGAGTGTCCTAGTGGATCCTCCCAAGAAATCAGCTGGAGAACCAAGGCAGAGGAAGAGTAGGGCAGTTCGATTGGACCAAGAAGATGACTCAGTTAGAGAACTCGGCCACCAGACCAAATTCAACGTCAAGAGGGCAGACTCGATGCCACATCGAGTTAGCCAGACCGAGTTTTACACCAAGGAACCCACCAACTCGACTTCGGTTCCTGATTACATTTGGGAAAGCATGGATGCGTACATCGACTAATTCTTCAACCAACCTTGAGGTAACAACTCCAACCATCAATTGTAAATACCATCGCATCTAGTTTAGTTTTCTTTTTGATTCTTGAACTCTTCTTTCAAATTTTATCATATAAGGACTATGTAAGTTTGGGGAAGGGTGTGAGATGTATTTGACATTGTTTTATAGTTTCTTATTTCAAATTTTGCATTTTTGAGTCATCTATTGCATATAAAAACACATAAAAATTTGATTTTTTTTTTGAAAATTATTCCACAAAAATAGATTGTTCATGTAGTTGCATTCATATTTTAGGATTGAGTCTAGTTGCATATTATATAGGACTGTTGCATAGGCGACAATGATGATCACAACTTTGCTAGCATGCTGCTTAAATTGATATAGTCAATGACCTGGTTAGTAGTTCTATCATGCTTGTCATATGAGAGCTTGAAGCATAAGGTAGAACCATACTTTGAATACATTGGTTGACATTTGGTTTTAGCTGAAGCATACTATGATTTGAAATCATTCCTTATTTATTACAATATAATCTTTTTCTCTACCTTTTTCTTTAGCCAAGTGAGTTCAGTGATTTTGCATAAACTTGATTCATGGATACTATTTAATAAATGTCAAAGGGAATGATTGATCTGAATGTATATGTAGGTCAAGGCTAATGTTAGATAATGTTGTGAAGAGTATGGTAACACTTTACGAGTAAGGCTCTTTGGCATTGCATTTAAAAAAGCTACATGGGATGTTGATTGTATCTTTTCTAGTAGCATTGCTTAGGTTCCGTTTTCAAACCTCTTTCCTTGCTTAGGATTTGTTTGCTTGAGGTCAAGCAAACACAGAGTTTGGGGGAGTTGATGTCTCTGTATTTTACCCCATTTTAGTATGCATTTCTCATCATTTAGATATACTTTCATCAGTTGTTTCATCCCATTTACTGTCCTTTTCACTTTTAGCATTCATATTAGGTTTTGTATTAGATTTGCATACATATTACATTTTGGAGTTGTTTTCAGGGCAAAAAGATGCTTTTGGATATTATCTGGAGTTGAGGAAGAATGGTGTGGAGAACTCAATAAGGACCACTCGATCTAGCAACCATAGTCTGCCACATGAGGTACAAGCCGAGTTCTATGCCAAGACACAGCCTTTGGAGGATCACCACTAGAATAGAGAACTCGACTTCATGACCGAGTTAAAGACCGAGATCCGAAGTTTGAAGATTTCATCATCTCGGCCTTTACTACTTGATCTGCAGACAGAGCTTTATCACCGACCTAATCAGTCTTAGTTTTTTTTTTTTTTATGTTTTAGGGCTTCCTTTAAAAGTCGTTCCTTTGAAAAACCCTAATCATCTTTTGCTTTATTTTATGCTTTTATCTTTGTCCTTTATAGCCACTTTGAAACTCTGAGATTTTATATTCTAGATCTACTCTTTTTCTTTAACTTTTTCCATTTAGTTTCTTCACAATCTTTCCAATCTCATCATTCTAAATCTGATTATGCCATTTATTTCATTTTCGGGTTGGAGCATTTTAGTATAATTTCTGAGTAGTGAATAAGGGTTCTTGAGGATCGGTTATATCTGTGTAATCTTAATCTCCTTAGATGTTTAAGCCTGTAATTGGATAGATCCCTTTTGGATTAGGTGTTTGTAATGCTATTCCTTGCTAACCCCTTGGAATTAGATCCCAGGCATTTCACACCCGGAAGGTGTTTAATGAAATGCATGATCAACTAATGCCACAGATTTATGACTTTGCACCAAGATATTGGTAGTTTTAGTTGTATTTTGACATTGATGAACTGGTTTTGAATGCTTGCTTATGCTATGTTTTATTGATACCTGCTCTCTGTCTCATTGAATAGATATTAAGATTAGAAAGTGGCATAGGTTTGTTGGTGTCTGTCACGAGACTGGATTCCCCTTTTTATGATGTTCATCTTCTACACATAGCTTCTGTGATGTTGATTAAGCAAGCATCTAGGAGAGATTAGGAGGAATCACATATCCATGAACCCATTCCTCAGGGCTTTTCTTCTTATTGATTGATATTCTGCTTCTGCTTTGTCTGATTTCTCATTTTTCTTAGTTTCCATTTCCTTTTGCAACTTGAACTTGTTAGGTTATCGAAGAATTATCTATTTGGCTTGAATTAAGTGCATTTGATCACATCCTGATTATATAACAACACATTCATTTGGATTGACACCTCATATGCTGCAATGACATGATAACCTTGAGGAATTGAACATGAGATAGAAAAATCATGTTATCATGATTCCTCGTAATCTCTCCTAGATGCTTAATCAACTTCACATAAGCTATCTCTAAACGATGAATATCATAACAAGATGAATCCACTGTCGTGACAAACACCAACAAACCTATGTCACTTCCTAATCTTAATACCTATTCAATGAGAGAGAGAGAGCATGTATCAATGAAACATAGCATAAGTAATCATTAACAACCAGGTCATCCACTAATAATGTGATTCAAAAAGGGATACTTAGCACCCTACTTACCTTAGCTTGGCTTAAGTTACTAACGATAGTATTTAGCACACAAGCAACCCGGCATTCTGCGATGGGAATGTAAGGCCTAAACTCCAGATGACGGATCATGAGGGCAAGGGATTTCGATCTGAGTCCTTGGGCATGAAGTATCATAATGCCCAGGCTCACCACATGCAATGCACACAACCAATGACACATACGGCTGATAATATAAGTATTCTCGAGGGTGGCTACCTACCTCTCCACATGTATAACAATACGGTTCTTGCTTCACCAGTGATATGATACCATTTTGGCTTGTTTTATAGTTCAATTCTCATATAGTTTCTTGCACTCACATTACAGTCTTAGGAGTTTTAGTTGCATATTTTCATATTTTCCCTTGTCTTTAGGCCATGGAGTAAAGCTTGCAACATTTGAATCAAATGGAGTTAGAAAGGATTAAAAGAAGAAACCTATGATGAAGAAGATGAGGTGCAGACGATCGTTCATCGTGTCACGGATGAGGAGCAACAGGCTCATGTAGCGGTCAAGGAATCACCAGTATGAAGCACACGGAACAAACCTGGAAGTGAAGAGAGGTCATGTAGCAGTAAAGTGACCACCGATGGGGCATAGCGACATAATGTAGCGGCTTAAAGACACCGATGATGCCCAGTGGTTTCTCGTAGCTGTGTGACACTAACCGGTACAAACTTGTCCGGGAATGGCTTGGAAATAAGCTAGATGTTGTACCGACATGGCATAATTCGATGACCCATAGCGGGGTGCTTCATCGGGAATTTATATGCTGGTAGCCTTCACCAAAAAGTCTTAGCAGTTTTGTCACCGCCGATGAGACTAATCGAAGTTTGCTAATTTCATTCTAAACCAAGTCCAATCCAGTTTAATCCAAGCCTGACCAAGTTTCAATTTGTTTTTACCCATTTGGTTAAGTGTTGAACCAATTATTTGCCCTAATTGTTAAGGGTTATGCTTTGTTTTTAGAGAATATATTTTTGCCTCTTTGGGAGTCTTAAGAACCTTGGATGAATTTCTTTGATTCAATGTATCAAATCTTCTTATCTTCATAAAATTTTCAACTATTCTTCTTATAATCATGATTATGCATCAACTAAACCAATTGATTTGTGTTTTCATGGTTATGAGTGAGTAGTCTTTTAGATGAGTTTATAGTTTGGTAATTGAGATGATTTGGTGGATTGATGGTGATGTTTAGGACTAGATTATTATTAGATTCCTCATTTAGGTTGTTTGTATTGCTAGATTAGGCAAGACATTGTTAATCTAGATCATTTGCATTTTCATGCCCACAATGTATTTGTTAAAATGCTTGAATGAAACCTATATGTGCATTTCATTCCTTACCTATGAGAGTAGTTGACTAGGATGATTTGTGGCTGGATTAGACTTGATTCTTAATGCTCAATGATTATTTTAAATTGCTAATGAGAGTTATTGTTGATTGAATGATTGTTGAAGAGATTATTGTCATGAAACTGGATTAGTCTTATTAGTTGATCCTTTAGCCTAAAATACTGCTCATCATATATTCTTGCATCATCAAACATTCATCATCTAATCTTAATCATAACCATTTCCGAGACTCATCTCCTTTTATTATTTGATTTTAAAATGCTTTTACCGCTATATTTACATTCAAAGTTTGTTTTAAACCTCTTAAACATATGTTTGCCTAGATTAGAATAAGATTTGGATTCTTGGTGTGTTATAACCTCGTTTCTCCGAGGACTTCTATACCCTTCATAATATAACAGTATAAGGGTTATTTGATAACCCGGTTTGCAAAAGCCAATCTATCAACCGGCATAGGGATGAACTCACCGTCACTTACTTGCTTTAATACTAGCCCGTCGTTCAAACTTAATAATCTTGGATTAGGTGTGGACTCCACTGATGATACGAAAGCCTCACGCATTGGTCGAAAGAAATCTGTGGGTATTACCTAATCATCGGAGCTTAAGTATTCCAACCAATCACTTGAACACCGTCTCCTTGACGTTTATCCACGTAAACACCCTCCTCTAGGTCTCATCACTCATCCTGTTCCTCGTTTCAACATCCATAATGCAAGAGAAAAACACAAATAAACAAGTTAGTACTATTCCCAATACCTAAATAACTCTACACGTGATTCTAGGCAGTTTCCCTATGGCCTTGTGCGACATTTCGAGACTCGATAAAACAATTTAAATACAGCTAACCAATGCACTTATAAACCATGCTCTGATACTATTTTTGTAACACCCCGAACCGTATCCTAAAACTAAGACAATCGAAAAACGTCATGTTGATGCTACTCGTATTCAAACAACCAAGATTTCCAGAACACATCCGTTCACCCTAGTCATTATAGCACAAGTAACATCCCCCATGGCCAAGGCCTAAAGATTGCCACCCCATTCCCAGAAAATGGGTTAGGTCGATCCAGATAGGATCGAATCAAGTAAGAGATTAAGAGATATATGCGGAATGATGAAGAGATTAAATGAATAAAATGAAGAACTAGAGAATTTATGGTGGATTAATGAAGTTGCCAAAAGAAGCAAATACTAGATTAAGCAAAGGTGTTACCTCGGTAAAAATCTCATCATAGAAAAAACCAGTGGGAAAAATCTATGATGAGGAAAAAAGCATAATGTTTATGGTGGATATGATGAAGGATTAATCGGATCCACAAGCCCTAGTTTTCTGAAGATATGGTTGCAAAGTTAGAGACTTACAGTTTTGGGAAGATATTGGCTAGTTGGTTTTCTCTCCTTGTATAACACGGTAAAGTCACTCCTTCTTCGATCTTTTCTCGAACTTCGTGGCAGTCAATCTCTATGTGTTTATTCTTCTCGTGAAACACCAAGTTGCTAGCATTGTTGATGGCCTCTTGATTATCGTAATGCATCATGATAGGGCTTGTGGTTTCAATGCCTAGATCTTTGAGAACTGTCTTAAGCCATACAGTTCATTTGTGAGCTTCATCATGGCCCTATATTCTGATGCAGCACTTGAGCATGACACCACTTTCTGCTTCTTAGGGTTCCATGTAACCAAGTTCCCTCTGATGAATGTGCAATATCCCGTGGTTAACTTTCTATCATTTGTGTCACCACCATAGTCCACGTCACAATAGCCCATAATCTCAGTGTTCCCATTCTTTTCCATCCATATGCCTTGCCCTGGACTCCCTTGGAGATATCGAACAATCCTCTACACCATGTTCCAATGGTATACCGTGGGGTTTTGCATGTATTGACTCACCTTGTCCACAGAAAAGCACAAATCAGATCTATAATGGTCACATAAATAAGATTACCGACTAATCGGCGATATTTAAGAGGATCATCATATGGTTTGTCTAATGGGTCCTCTTCTTCTCCATCCTTTTTCTCCCCCATTCGTTTCACCTTATAGTCATCTCGATATGATTTTGGATAGCTCTAAGGACCTGGAGCATGGAGCAGGGAAGGGACATTAAGCAATGGACGAGCATGGAGCAAAAGCAGCTTGGAAAGCATTCATTGGACTCATGAAGTATCTCCGGAACAAGTTATTTGTTCAAGCACTTAGAGTTTCACTACAACTAGTGAAAACTCTGAAGGATCACTTATGCTTTCAAGGATGTATCAAGGCTACATTGGTCGAGATACACACCCAAGACACTTAGCATATGGCCATGAGGACCATGCATACTCTTTTTTTTCCTTCTGCTCGGGTTTTCCCATGTGGTTTTCCGGGGAAGGTTTTTAACGAGGTGTATGGGTCTCATGTTCATCTTGCTATCATAATAAGTCTGATCCAACTCCAGGCCCATCTTTTCCTTCTCAAGACGCGGCCCAACTTATCTCTTATCTCTAATCTCTTTATTTTTAAAATTTGAAAGTTGTTTTAATTCTGCATGGTCATTGTGTGAATTTACGAGGCATGTCTCGTAACTCCATGCTTTTCAATTCTCTTATTCTCTCTTCATCTTCTCTCTCTTTATATTCTGTCCGAGACTCTTTTATATTCTTACCAACTTTTTAATCAAATTTATCTTCAAGATTTTCATCTCTTTTGTTGGAGTGATTCCGACTAGAACATTAGTGTGTTTATCCAATTGTTCGATCCCGACCATTGGTGCATATTTCCATTGATCACCCCCGGTTCTGTGGTATGTTTATCCATAGTTCCAACCCGATCTCTCGGTGCGTATATCCAAAGATCAACCGACTTATCGATAACCTTTTCCGCGGCTTGTCGTGGCGTCATTCAATCCACTTCATCATCATCCTATCATCCCTTTCTCTTTCTAGATTGGTCATTTTCGAGTCTATTTGAGGTCTTTATTCTCTTGAATTCATGGTGTCAAGATTGGGCTTGATTCTTCCCTGAAATTGCATCAAGCGGTATTAGAGCTACCATCGGGAAGTGGAGTGGTATAATGCACTTGATTTTTCCCTTAAGTGCCAAGAAAGATACAGGTACCTTAGACGTGTGCAATGGCAAGGAAAAACTACCGGATGCTCGACCAGCAATTAAAACCCGAGGTAACTATCTAAACTCTAAAAAATGAAAGCTAACTTGCTTTCTCTTGATGCAGATTGTACAATTTTGAGTAAAGAACTTTTCAAGGGAGAGGATATGATGCGACCATCCAAACCACACCATCCTAGGAGGTGAGGTGAAGCAAGATTTGTTTTCAAAACAGCCATTATTCTTGATTGTTTATGATGAAGCTCTCATGAGCTTGACTAACCTTGCACCAGTGCTGCCGAGTGAGATAATGTGTCTTTTGCAGGATTATAAGGAAGTGTTTCCAAAGGATAATCCCATAGGACTTCCACCCACCCGTGATGCATCTCAAAGCCATATTTGGAAACCAGGACGCTATCAAGAACGTTCAAGACCTGTACCACACGAGATTTGGATTACTTCACTTCACATGTTCTCCGTGGAGCCTAAGCTGGATCTTTGTTCATTTGGTTCATTCCAAAGTTATCATTGGCAACCAGGAGAGCTCTCATTGTCTAAGTTAGCCTCTATAATGGACGAGTTGGTCACCAACAATGCCCTGATCAAAGAAGAGCCCTCGCATCCAATACCACTTTCATTTACCGAGATAACTTCGAGCACCGAACACTCCAAGGATCTTATTCAGGTAAGTATATCTTTAACTCTATTTGTTTCTCATGATTCAAGGGCTGTCAGTATGATTTTATTATCTTCAGAAATCTTTGAGAAAATTTTAAGTTTATTAAAAAAATATTCGGAACCAAACTTTTGTTGTAAAATGCAAGTAGAAGAGAAACATGACAAGGATAATACTTTGGTTCAAAATGAGATATGTTTACTTGTGTATTATGACTCCATGACTATTATAACACACTTGTTCTTTGTCAAAGATGTTAACAACGTTGCAGGTACTAAAGAAAAGCCACTGGACGTCCAAATTCTTCGTGAGGATCAGGAATGGAGATATTTGGACAAAGGAGAAGAACCCGTTTGATTTTTTTATGATAATCTTTGAGGTTGGAGAACAAGAACGGGTACACTCGAGGAAGAAACGGTTCCAAGCTGAATGGAAGTCCAAGCCAATGAAAAGGATCGATGATCCATTTCACCTATCAAGAAGAATCATCAACAATGCTTATCAACATGAACTCCAAGGTAAGTATCTCATGAATTTACTCTTTGATGGTTCTAACTTAGTGTTATTTGTGGCAGACCAAACAAATTTGAGGATAAATTCTTTTCAACTGGGGGAGGATGATGCGATTTTGGATAGCTCTAAGAACCTGGAGCATGGAGCGTGGAAGGGACATGAAGCAATGGACAACCATGGAGCAAAACGATCTTGGAAAGCATTCATTGGACTCATGAAGTATATCCGGAACAAGTTATTTCATCAAGTACTTAGAGTTTCACTACAGATAGTGAATATTATGAAGGATCACTTATGCTTTCAAGGATGTATCAAGGCTACATTGGTCGAGATACACACCCAAGACACTTATCATATGCCCATGAGGAACATGCATTGTCTTTTTTCATTCTCCTCGGTTTTTCCCATGTGGTTTTCTGGGAAAGATTTTTAACGAGGTGTATGGGTCTCATGTTCATCTTGCCATCATATTAAGTCTGATCCAACTCCAAGCCCATCTTCTCCTTCTCAAGACGCGGCCCAAATTATCTCTTATCTCTTTAGTTTTTAAATTTAAAAGGTTTTTTAATTTTGCATGGTCATCGTGTGAGTATACGAGGCATGTCTCGTAACTCCATACTCTTCAATTCTCTTCTTCTCTCTTTGTCTTCTTTCTCTTTACATTCTGTCCGAGACTGTTTTGTACTCTAACCAACTTTTTAATCAAATTTATCTTTGAGATTTCCATCTCTTTTGTTTGAGTGATTCCGACTAGAACATTGGTGTGTTTATCCAATTGTTCGATCCCGATCATTGGTGCATATTTCCATTGATCACCCCCGGTTCTGTGGTATGGTTATCCATAGTTTCAACCCGATCTCTCAGTGTGTATATCCAAAGATCAACCGACTTATCGATATGGTTGATATGTTGTTAACTTTACCAGACTTCCCGAAACTTGTTTAGACAGACTTCAGTTGTTCTGACATACTTCTCTAGACTTGGGTAGATTTATGTCGATGTCCACATCATTCCCTCCCTCTCGAGAAAGTTATGTCTCCAGAACAGATTCACTTGTATGGTAAGGAGATAAATGAGAAACATTGAACGTAGGAGAAATAGTTAATTCACTTGGTAGTTCAAGCTTGTAGGCATTGTTATTGATTTTCTCTAACACCCAAAATGCTCCATCTCCTCTTGGTGACAGCTTAGACTTACTTTCTTTGGGAAACATTTTATTTCTCATACGCAACCTGACCAAATCTCCTAGTTCAAATATAACCTCCTTGCGGTGCTTGTCACTTGTTGCTTATTCTTCTCGTTCTTCTTCTTGAGTCGTTCTTTGACCTTTTGGTGGAGTTTCCTTACAAACTCTACTTTTGTGACTCCTTCTGCACTAGAATAAACATCTTGGGGTAGAGGTGAAATATCTAATGGGTTAAAGGATTAAAACCATAGACAACTTCAAATAGAGAAAGTTTAGTTCCTGAATGTTTAGGATGATTATAAGGAAATTCGATGTAAGATAAGCAAGATAACCAGTTGCAAAGATTCTCACCTACCATAGCTCTAAATAAGGTGGAGAGAGTACGATTACCTACCTCTGTTTAACCGTCGGTCTGTGGATGACAAGTGGTAGAAAAGACAAACTGAGTTCCGAGCTTTTTCCACAAAGTCTTCCAAAAGTGACTTAGAAATTAATCACGTTCTGAAAAAATTTTCCTTGGAACTCCATGTAAACGCACATCATCTTTAAAGAATAGTTCAGCTGTTTGGGTCGCATCATTCATCTTGTTACACAGAATAAAATGAGCCATTTTTGAGAATCTTTCCACGACTACAAAGATGGAATCCTTATTGCTGATCTTTGGCAGTCTTAGAACAAAATCCATAGAGACGTCTACCCAAGGTAGGTTAGGAATAAGCAAAGGTAGGTTAAACTTTCTCGGATGTAACGCTTTGACAATAGATCTTGGACTTGCTTTTCTTATCTTTTGCTTCTTCGGGATTCACTCGATATGCTGGTCTATTAGGCAAAGGTACTCCTGGAACAAGATCCCTCTGATGTTCAATTCCTCTTATAAGTGGTAGCCCTGGTGGTACCCAGGAAAGACCACTTTGACCTGAAAACAAAACTTTCTTAAACACCATTAGTAGCACATTTTTATTGTGAATCAAGAGATTTCAAAACACTAGAAGGTGAAATATAAAGGTTAGTTTTGCGTAGCTTTTCTCCCTTTGACATTTTCTTTTGCATTTCATGAACGTTTTGGGGAGTGAGAGGAGCTAGCGTATGCTTCTTGTTGTTGTGCGAGAAGGTGTAATAGTTAGATCTCCCGTTGTGTAAAGTCTCCTTATCAAATTGCCAAGGTCTTCCTAGAAGTAGGTGACTCGCTTGCATTGGAACTACATCACACACAACTTGATCCGTGTACTTGCCTATGGTGAAGGGTACGGTGAATTGTTCAGAGATCCTTAGCTCAGTCTCGTCATTGAGCCACTTAAGACGGTATGGCCTAGGGTACTTTATCTTTTGGAGACCTAGCTTTTCAACCAAATACTTGCTACCACATTAGTGCATGAACCACCATCAATAATCAAGCTACATACCTTGGAGTTTACGAGGCATCGAGAATGGAAAATATTTTTTCGTTGAACTATCATAGGTTCATAGAGTGTTGTAAGAGCCCTTCTTATGACTAGAAGCTCTCCCGTCTCTGGATAGTCAGTAATATCCTCTTCGGATTCAAATTTTTCATTCTCTTCCTTGTCTTGTGATTCATACTCTCCATTAGACTTGAGGATCATTACTCGCTAATTTGGAAATTCCATTGCATAAAGTCCTTTTCCTTGAAATACAAGTAACATCACGAGCTCTTTGATTAGTGAACTTATCTTGCTCAGGTCTGATTTCTTTTGATGTTTTCGATGGAGCTTTCTTGAACCTTTGGTCTACTTCAATAGCATTTCCTTTGTCTATAGCTTTTTGAGGTTATCGTGACCATGGGGTCTTTGTTTGGTTGGTTGAGGCAGTCTTTCTTTTTATGTGATGTTCAGCTAAACCGCTAAATGTAACAGCTCATCCATATCATGGTAAGTTTGCCTCTCCAATTTTCTAGCAATTCGATCATTAAGTTCGTCTATAAATTACGCCATCAAATTTGCTCGGACTCTTCATTCTTCAATCTATTCTTCAGATTTTTGAACTCTTCAAAGTATTCCACCATTGATTTGCTTCATGAGTGAGTTTGCCGAATTTCTTTTGCAGCTCTCTATGGTTGTAGGCTGGGATATATCTTTCATAACTGAAATCTCATATCCACCCAAGTTGTTATAGCCTCATGCCTATGTTCTTCTTTTGAACACATCTCTGCCCCACCAAGCTAAAGCGTTATCGGTGAGTTGAGCAGCAGCTAGGGATACCTTTCTTTGATCTGAGTAGTTGTAGTATTCAAAGATATACTCCATGCGTCTTTTCCAATCAATATACGCTCCGGGATTGACGTTTCCAGCAAAGGTTGGAGCATTGAGTTTGAGATCTTTGTCTCCTTCTCTCATGTTACCTTCATCTCAACCTCTTTGTTGGTGGTATTGCCTCCTAGGTCTCGAGCTTTGATTGATTTCTTATTAATAATCTTCAGAGTTAAACATATCATCTTCCTCTTGATTTGCTCTTGGGTTGTTTACACCGTGAATTGGAACTCATTGTGCATGCGGGGACTGTTCGATTCGATTCATGCATTCGCCAAGGTTCTGGAGCTGTGTTTGAATATTAGTGAGTAGCTGATGAACCATATCCATGTTCCTTTTTTCTTCCATGATGATTTTCTGTCTCACACAAACAAATAGATCAAGTGTAAACGAAGTCAAAAAGACAAAAATAGAAACAAACAAAAATCAAACAGATCTAGTGAAGGAGGAGTCGAAAAGAAAACAACCAACAACAGATCTCTTGCAGGAAACAACACACACAATGAACGTGACAACAAGGATACAAACTGAACAGATCTAGTGCAACAAAGTGAACAGATCTGACCGAAAAAAGATCCAACAAGAGAAACGATGGGGTGAAAAACAGAAACGAAAATAGGGATAGCTAAACCTGCAAATTAATCTTTCGGCTCTGACACCAAATGCTGTAGGCATAGAAACGTGATGATAGATCTTAATGGAGATGAACAATGGTGGAGCTGTTGCTGGACTAAGGTCACTCTTAACAGATCCAAGTGGCTGGCGATAAAATATAGTAGAATTAATGGAGACTCTTCAACTGGACTAAGGTCAGTCTTTGAAGAATCAGGTGAATGATTGATGAATAGATTTTCAAATGGGGGGGATCGAGAGATGCCACACAAATGATGGAAGATCTGTAATAAGTCTATAACACTTAAGCTTCAAGGATTCACACACAAGAAGGCTGAGACGTGCAAAACAAGAAAATAGCATGTTATTTTTTCAAATTTAAAAACGTACCTTAGATAAATAAATGTATTCTCTTGCATGGTTTAAGCGACTTGATCTTCTCTTGAAATAGTGAACAACGCAGCTTCGTTAATTCCCTGAAAAAGTGGCAGAAATAGAGTTGTTGGAGTCTTGAATTATTCTTGAACATTTTCTAGCATTTTCTTGTTGATCTCGTCTTCTGCGGTTTCTTCATGCTTTATGAGTGTGATGAGACTTTCTACAGACTGGTTGAAAGTCTCTCTTAAACGTTTGGTTCCTGACCTTGTTCTTGGTGCTTGATCTATGGTATCTTTATTGATAACTTCACCAGACTTGTTCTGCCACACTTCCCCAGACTTGTCTAGACTGACTTCACTATACTTGTTCTGACAGATTTCTCCAGACTTGGGTAGATTTATGTCGATGTCCTCATCAGTTCCATATGTGCCTGGCAATAAACAACCGATTATCAACAGTAGATAGAATGTCTTGCAAACTTGAAATCACCTCTATTTTTCATGTAGCTTCTCAAAACATATATGGACCACATTGGTCAAGAAATTGCTTCAGGTGAGATACACAAAGGATTGGGACCAAATCATGAAGTTGCTGGTAAGATACTTCTTTGGATAAGGTTCAACTCTTTCTTTTGCAGTATGCTTTTCAAACGACTCTACACACAGTCTGGAGATAAAGAAATAATAGGCAACATGGAGAGGCTCCACAGTCACCAATACTGATCGCCTAAATCATAGACAGGCAAGTTCACAACAAGTTATCCTCGATTCATGACGTTGGTGATCAGGAATACGAAAAAAGGATGGAAGTGTGGTTTGCCACAAGGTACATAAACATTTCATGATGTTGTAATTTACAAACATTTCAAAAAAAAAATTATTACATTTATTTTTTTATTACAGAATATATCTCCTAAACACAATTACATATACACATGTTGTGAGAAAAAACAAATACAAATATTAAATATTACAAATTGGGTTTGAGCATACAAATTCTAACATGAAAAAATGATAATTAAAATACCAAAACTAATAAAGTTATAACTATTCCCCAAAAACTAAAGGGATTTGAGTTAAAATAACAAATCATGTGTTATTGAATCATGAATTTTAAAATATTTTTTAAATTTAGTGTTATTAGATTAATGATTTAAAATATATACAATCAAATCCACTATTATTGAAAATATCTTAAGAATTGGATTTTAAAATCTCAGCTGAGATTTCATGGGATTCTTAGTCAAAAATACAAATATCAAAATCTCATAGTTTTAGGTGAGATTTAAGAAACTTTAATAACAAAACTCCTAATTCACCTAAGAAAATATCAAAATCTCATGGTTGTTAGCTCTCTCCTTATCTCTGTATCAATGTGAGTAATGTGTTATCATGGATGCTAAGAAAAGCGGCAACAGAAGCGTGATTTAGTTACCGTCTAAAATGTCATACAGTGGAGGGTACTCATCTTATTTTTACTGATGATATTTTAGTGTTCTCGAATGGCAAGTCAAAATCAGTAACGGGTATTGTGGATCTTTTCCAATAATTTGGTGTTGTCTCGGGACTGAATATCATTGAATCAAAATCTTCAGTTCTGAGTTTGGCTCACAGCAAACTTCCATTTTGTTATCTTGGTTTGCCTCTCATCACCAAATCAATAACAGTACAAGCTCCTTCAATTCAATTATTAATCTTGACTTGTTTTTGGACATGAGTATGAACCCCTTATTGATAGAATTACGTCTTGAATTCTCTTGTAGTCCATAAAGAGCCTCTCTCGTATGCAGGTTGAGTGCAACTAATAACTAAATCCTGTCATTATGAGCATCCTTAACTTTTGATGTTTTGATGCAATCATGGATAGTACCAAGGAGACTGAGCTTGTAGATACGCTTGAACCTCAGCTTCAACCCTGAGGAAGACTTAATTGTACAAGTTAGACATATGATTAGAGTGAGAGCTAAGAAATTCAAGGAGGATATTGGAGCATTACTTAATAAAATATTCACTCAATAAGACCATTTGGGGTAGATTGAAGAAGACGTACCACAAACTATTCTGGTTTTGATATAGGCCCTTTGAGACAATTTTTTACTCATTTTTTTATCCTTAATTTTTCCCAATGGGTTTTCTAGGAAAGATTTTAATGAGGCTTAAATTAGATTTGAATTTTATTTATCCCATTCATAAATCCAAATAGGCCCAAAATAATCACTTTATTTTGTGGTCCAAGTGGAGTGATGGAAATGAAGCTTAAGAGTCACTTTAGATGCATAAATGAAGCAGTCCAAGGGTTGAACCTGCATTCAACTATCTATCTTTATTTCTTTTAATTTTCAAGACAATTTATTACTTAGCTTTCTTTTCAAATTTTCTTTCCTTTATACTCATGTAATCTATTATGAGAAAACACATCTTTTTTTTTATCAAATATTTTGAGAGTGATTCTCTTTGTCCCTTGAACTTTCGAACTGTCTTGGTATGTCATATATGAGGGGTGAAACCAGTTTATAAGGTGTTCTTCGTCAAATTTACGTGGTCATTCTACTGACTGAAGTTAGTTGTTTGTGGTATAAGTTAGTATCAGGTGGTTTGTTTCATATATTCAATGTTGGAGCTACCTGTTTCTAAGGTTCTACCGCCTTGTTTCTTTGGAGTTTCATCATTCCTTAGAAGTCAAGGATTATCCCTACCAACTTTAAGTCAATGATTTTGGAGGATTGCATCATTTTTGGTTTTTCAACTTCCGCATTGGTGTCTTGATGAGATTGATAGTCTATATGGTGCTTTCTTCAGGTCCGAAAATTCTGATTTCCACTCATAGGTAAACTATCTTCGAAAGAGGTTTGTTTCCCTAGCTAAGTAGGGGGAATGTATGGGTATGTGCCAGTTTTGAGGTTCATTGTATGTCAACGCACTTAGTCTGGTTTGGCAAATGTTTTCAAATGCAGGGTCCATGTGGGTTGCTAGGATACATATATAGGTCGTACTTGGAGGTTCGAGATAGTGCTTTGGGCTCATGGACCTGCTGTAAGCTTTTAAAATTAAAAACTAAGTTAAGAAGTTTCTAACTTGGTAGATTGGAAACAGAAATACATAGAAACTTTGGTGGGATACTTGGACTCCGCAGCACATGTTGTATGAGGTTGTTGGTGATGCAGGTGATATAATATTGGGAAGCAGCAAGAAATGGAGTCGGATCCAAACACATCCCAGAAGAAGAAAAAATATTCATAATGAAGTTTTGGATGTTAACTATCAATTCCAGCCTACTTTAAGTCTAATTACAAGCCAAGGAAGCCTCGAAGAAGTGACTTAATTTTCTCATGAATAAAAGTGACAAAATTGAAGTTCCAAGAATCATTTAAATGCATGCATGGAGAATTAAAAAAGTTTAAGTTCCAAGAGTTATTATCTTTATTCTCTTTTATTTCCTAGGAAATTGTTTCCAAGCCTTTTTTCCTTTAATTAGATGTAATCTATGAATTAATAAAATAAGTCTTTCTTAATAATTTTGGAACTTTAGAGAGTGATTTTTCATTTTTCGTCAATAGTGTGCAATATCCATTGATTTGGTTCATGGTGTGTCATATCCATTTATCAATACATGATCCATCTTGGTGAGTCATATCCTAGGGGTTTTGTTGAGAGTGATTCTCGTTTTTGGCTTTGTTTCATCTTAGTATGTCATATCTCTGGGTTTGAAGTTGAGGAATATCAGAAGTCTTCTATAGCTGCTGCGCGACCTTTCGATCCACCTTCTATTCACCTTGAATGCGTCTTAATGTGTCATATCTAAGGGATTCAAGTTGATGTATCTATCTTGCCAACTCTAGAGAGACGAGATCCTTGGGAGATTCGTATCATTTGGTATCAGAGCACACTCTTGAGTTAGGTATTCATTCATCATCTTCTCATCTCTTTGCCTTCTTATCTATAAAAAAAAGGAAAAGCAAGTTTTGAGGACAAAACTTTTTCAAGAGGGAGAGGATGCTATGATATTGGGAAGCATTAAAAAAGGGCGTCGGATCCAAACACATCCAACAATAAGAGAAAATATTCAGAATTAATTTGAGGATATAACTATCAAGTCCAGTCCATTTTAAGTCCAATTACAAGCCAAGAAAGCTTCAAAGAAGTTACTTAATTTTCTTATGAAGAAAAATGACAAAAGTCAAGTTACAGGAGGCATTTAAATGCATACATTGGGAATTAAAAGAGTTGAAGTTCTATGAGTTCTCTTTTATTTCTTAGGCAATTTCCAAGCCTTGTTTTTCCTTTAAATAGATGTAATCTCTGAATTAATAAAATAGGTCTTTTTTGTTGTTTTTGGAACCTTTGAGAGTGAGTTTTATTTTTCATCAATGGTGTGTAAAATCCATTGATTTGATTAATGGTGAGTAATATCCATTGATCAATACATGATCTGTCTTGGTGCGTCACATCCGAGGGGTCTTGTCTTAGCGTGTCATATCTAAGGGATTCAAGTTGAGGAATATCAGAAGGCTTCCCCAACTTCTGTGCAACCTTTTGATCTACCTTCTAGTCCTCTTGAATCTGTCTTAGTGTGTCATATCTAAGGGATTCAAGTTGATGTATCTATCTTGCTAACTCTAGAGTGACGATTTCCTTGGGAGATTCGTATCAGCAGGTCCTCGGAATTTGGGGCTGGATCTTAATATCTTGGTTTCTGCGGCACTCAACGTAACAAATTGGTGTCACTATTGCTGCAAAGAAATCAAAATCCGGGATATAGTTACTATGCTAGATTTATCTCCTGACCCAAGCCTTGTAACTAGACCTGTCAAGTTACTTTTTCGTCATGCTCGTGACAACTACAACTTAACACACTCAATTTGAATTTGTTACAACGAATTATATATGATGAGATTCTTTTACAATTAAAATAGATTTTATGATTCGAATTTCAATACACTTGTCTGAATAACCTCATCAAAGAAGCTCTGCAATGATAAAACTGCGGTTACAGAAGAGGTTCTTTGCTGACCATCTGCCACCAAAGTTGTATCATCGCAGAGCTTCTTTGATAAATTTCTTTGGATACGTGAACTGAAATTTGAACCGTCAATCTTATCACCTAATGAAATAAGAATCATCTTCCTCTGAATTTCTTTCTGATACAGAATGAACTCTAACCCTATTGCAACGAGCTAACGATCATTAACTTCCCCAATGTGATTTCGTCAATTGCATCAGAAAACATACACGAAAATAAGACCTTTTTCGAATACTTCAGAGACTTGAAAACACGTCTAAGGGAAACCAAACACAGAGGAATTGAAAAAATAATTTTAGTGAACTGAATCTTAGAGCAAGAAACAAACCTATATACAAAGAGTTTTTCAAAGAAAACTAAATATTTTCAGAGATTTATTGATTTAATTATAAAGTTTATTTGCAGGAAATGATGAAAGTTGACAAAATGAGTATTTTTTCTTTTCTGAGTTTAGAAATTTTTACAATAAAATGAGCTAATTTCTATGTACTTATAGTAGAGATATTATTTATAGATATAGTAAAAAACAGACCTTTAATTTTTTTTGTATAAGTGCTTTGTGAAAAGCATCAGTGGCAATATGGCATCCTCGATCTCCACCTACATTAGTTTTCTGGTCCTTTTATCTAAAAATGTTAAAAGAGCAAGATGAAGTACAAGCCACAAAAACACAAGATGAAGTACAAGAAGGTAGCAAACAACTCCGATCAATCAATGTACTAAATAATTTTCATTTTTGATAGCTCGAACCGAATACATAAACATGGAATGGGCAGAAAAAGGCACGAGGGATGATAGTGTCTTATTATTTTCCCAATGCCAAAGTTACGCAATAAGCACATTCCCTATTACAAAATAAATTACGACGACGAACAGCAAACATCCAAAAATTCAACTTCAACTAGAACCACAAAAAGTTTTGAAATTTGGAATGGAACAATGCATGCGATTATCAAAAAGGAAGGAGCAGTGGTAAGAAAAAAGACCTCAAATATGGGAATTTTCAGCGCATGGGAGAAAATACGACAGTTTTTTGACATTTCCACTTCCAGTGCCTTCATTAATCTTCTTCTTCTTCAACAAAAGGATTAAAAAAAGATCAAATAATATGGTGCATACTGATGTCTGCAAAATATGATTACCAATTAAACAGTTTTAGCCATGTGACCCAACGAAAATAATGTGGACTGACTTCCTGTAAAAAAATCATAACAATCGCAAAACTCAATGGAAAAGCTTTTAACACCCAAACCAAATGCCTGACAAAGAACTCACAAAAACATCAGTATCTTTAAGCTAAAAATTATAAAGCACCTCTAAAGGAGAGAACCCAGATCCAAAACTAAAGACACATGATCAATCCTAACAAAGGCTCAGCTGAAGCTTAAGCATAACCTCTCCACCTTTTGATTCTTCAAGATATAGGCACATAACCAACAAAACAAAATGAGAGATGCCGAGCAGAAAATGATGAGATCCTAGCTGTGGAAGTATCCTCACTCTTGGACCATGGACATGAGGAAGAGATTCAATAGAAGACAACCTGCATTTTGCGACTAACTTTTGTGACCCTTTTTTTTTGTCGCAAACGATGTGACGCTTTTGTGACTACTTTGCGACTAACTACACATTATCTAGAGGCTAAATAGACGCATATTTACGACGAAAATATGTAGTCGCTAATTAGTCTTATATGTGCGACCGATTGCTGACTAATATTCGATTATATAAGTTTGGTCGCAACATGGTCACAAATTAGGATGACTTTGTGACTCTAGTTTTAGTCAGAAACTGGAGTCGCAAAATAGTCCCAAAATTGTGACATATTTGCAGCTTCAGTTTTATCAAATAATTTTCACATGTCTTTAATATTACAGAGTGTAATATATATATATATATATATATATGTATACCAATAAATGTTAATAACTAGTTAATGATAACACTGGCACGTTGGAAACACACCTTGCAACCTTACAAGAGGTATGTGGTTCAATTCTCGAGTAAACATATATCACCAATTTTACATTAGTCACAAAAGAGTCGCAAAATACCCACTAATTTGTGACCAACTTTGAAAAATCTGTATGCATAGACAGAAAGTTACAAATACGTCACAAATTACCCACTTACATGCGACTTATTTGCGAGTAACACCTAAGATTGAGACTATTTTGCAACCGTTTAGCAACTCTTGTGATTTTATTTAAAGATTGACCAATAGAAAATTGTCAATATGTTAAGTTTCAAGGTTTCTACTCTAATTTGAACTACTGTAGATAGTAAATAGCATATTTGCGACTACTTTGGGATGATTTTGAGAGTCGGAAAACGCAGTTTTTCTTGTAGTGATTCTGCAAGAAGCCTTGGAGAAAATAGAAGAAGTCCGTGAACAAAGCAAAGCTCCGGGAGCTTCTAGCCGATTCCTTGAAGATGCTTAGAGCTCAATCAGCTTTGGAAAGCAAGATCAGAGTGTCTTCACTATCTCCTTAGAGGACACCCCTCAAGTCATCAACGTAGTTGTACTCTTTTTCCCTATTCAGGTTCTTTCCCATTGGGTATACTGAATATGTTTTTAACGAGGCAATGAACTTGGTGCATCACATTTCACTTCCAATGCTCAGTCTACATGGAAATGCCTATGACAAGTTAGATTAGGCATGAAATGTGATAACTATCTTAAAAAGACATTTATCTAAAAATAAGCATTCTTTTCCTTCTTTTTATTTTCTAAGTGTTATTGTCATTTTATGGCCCATCCTAGGAATCCTTGTTAGATCAGAGTTGGGCCTGGTTTTGGCCATTTTTAGGCCCATTTATGTCTTATCTTTGCCTATTTAAGTTAAACCTTATCTTGTTAAATGGAAAACATTAGTTGAAACTCAAACTGACAAAAAGTAAAGTCATTGAGGACAAAAAATGACCTTGAATATTTTATTTTGATATACTTGGTCTTATATAAAATAACAACCAAATTTTTGACTAATGTGACAGCTCATAGGATATTCTATTGAATAAAACACACTTCTGTAATCTTTAATGTTATTTCTAAAACCGTAAGCGAAATCCAAAACTGAAAGAGGATCATAACATGGTGGATGTGAGATCTCCACACTTTTTGGCCAGTTGTTCATTTCCAACAACACTGTTGAACTAGATTTGATTGGATTTTTAAACAATCGAAGTAGGTTCGCTTTTTCTCAACTAATTCAACTTCAAATTGTTCGATTTAACTAAAATTATTTTTGGATTTATTTATTTTTTATATCGAAAATTAAAACATGAATACTTGTGAAGAAACACATATCTAAAATAACTAAACATATGAAAATTTTTTAAAAGTAGTACATAGAATACTTGATTTAGAAAATATCTTAGTGAATAACGTATTAATAAATTAAAAATTCCTTTTTAGTTAAAATATTTGTCCAAATGCATGCACATACATTGTGAAAACCTAAGTGTATGCCTAGAGGTTAGAAAATATAAGGGTGAAAGTTTGACTTAGCATCAAGCAGCTGGAAATTGTTGCGGTGTTATTAGCTCTGTTCTTTCACTTGTTGCTGCGACTACTTAACAAGATAACCACTCAAAAAGAAGAACCTCCCGTCACCACACTGATGTTACTACAAGCAAGTACAGATTATTAAATGGGCTCGAGGCCATTTTTGTACTCTTTTTCCTTTTCTTTGGTTTTATCCCAATGGATTTTCTTGGAAAAGTTTTAATGAGGCAAAATTGGTTCTCTAAGCTTATGGCCCATTTCAGAATCTAATATAAGTCCAACAAGGCCCAAATAAATCATTCATCTCGTGGCTTAAAAGGGGGAGAGACGAAATTGAAGCTCAGGAGTCCATTTCACTCTCCATATTTTTTTCTTTTTATTTTCTTTTTATTCCAAGAAAATTATTATTGCTTGGCTTAGTTCTGAAGTTTTCATTCCTTTATATTTCGTGTAATCTCTTTAGAGAAGACAACTTTTCTTTTTTATAGAACTTTGAGAGTGATTCTCTTCAGTTATTCTTCTTCTGAGGCTGAATCATTCTCCACCTTGTCCTCGGTCTCAATCACACCATCCTCCAAAAGAACCATAATTTTCTTGTTGGTGCATTCATTGGCATAGTGCCCTCGGCCTTGACACTTAAAACAACTAACATCTCGAGTTCTAGAAGTGGCTGCCTCGGCTTTGCCTTTGGTGTTCGGATTGTTGGTGTATGGTTTAGACTCAGTCTTTGGTTTGGCAATGGTCTTGTTCTCTCTATGATAACTGGTCTTAGCATGAGATACTCCAGTCCCATATGACATTTTAGAGCTACCCCTCCTCTTGATTTGTTGTTCCACTAGAACAGCCTTATGAAGCATTTCCTCGAAATCTTCATATGTTTGTAGCTTCATTCTGTCTTGAATGTCACGGGACAAACCACTAAGGAATCTTGCCATTGTTGCCTCAGAATCTTCTTCTATGTTGCTCACAGGTGTTTCGCTCAGCTCTCATCAATGACCTCCCAGTAGTGAAATTTCAATCGGTAAAACTGATCAATCAAACTCGGTGGAAAACCAACAAACAAGCAGAATGTTTGATTAAGATAGAAAGACAAGATGCTTTTTAGAAATATAACAGATCAGTTCTTGATCAAACAAAGATGTTTTAGAAAGAGAGGAAATCACGATCAAACAGAATAGAAATAAGAACAGAAGATTTTTCGATCAAAGGAAGAACAGATCGGATTGATATTTTATTTTTATTTTGATTAAAACATAACTGACACAAAACTGATCAAACAAGGAGTTGATTGGACACTTTTGGGTGTAGAGTGCTTATTTATTTTTTTATTTTTTTGAAGAAAGATTGGAATGATCAAAGGAAAAGAAAGATAGAAAAAAGATAAAAGAAGGCGGAAAAGGTGAGAAGATGATAGAAACAAACTACCAACTCGAAAATGTGCTCTGATACCACATGATATGATCCTCCCAAGGAATCGACACTTTCGAGGGGAAAAATAAAAAGGATAGGATAGATGGATAGATGATGGATCGGATGGTCGCACGGGAGATGCAGAATAGCTCCTAATATACCTCAATGTCTCCTAGGATATGACACACCTAGACAAGACAAGGTTTGATTCCCCGGATATGACACACCAAGACGAATCTAGTTGATTGTGCATATTACATACCAAGCAATCGAAAGTTCTAAAAAGAACTGAAGAGAATCACTCTCAAAGTTCTATAAAAAAGAAAAGGTGTCGTCTTCTCTAAAGAGATTACACGAAATATAAAGGAAAGAAAACTTCAGAACTAAGCCAAGCAATAATAAATTGTCTTGGAATAAAAAGAAAATAAAAAGAAAAAATATGGAGAGTGAAATGGACTCCTGAGCTTTAATTTCATCTCTCCCCCTCTTAAGCCATGAGATGAATGATTTATTTGGGCCTTCGTGGACTTATATCAGATTCTGAAATGGGCCAATTTTTCCTCATTATTCCTGGAAAACCCATTGGGATAAAACCAAGGATAAGGAAAAAGAGTACAAAAATGGTCTTAAGCCCATTTAATAATCTGTACTTGCTTGTAGTAACATCAGTATGGTGACGGGAGGTCAACTCTGAACAATCTCTCTAAAGAACAAGTCAGCAACAAGTGATGCATCGTCAGTTTTATGACAAGGAATAAAATGTGCCATTTTAGAAAATCTATTTAGAACACTTCACTTGTAGCTGAGCTTGAACCAGAGCTTGAGACTAAGAGGACATAGCTGTACCAGTTGGACTTATAACTCGGGCAAGAGCTCGGAAAATCAAGATGGGAATTGGCGAACTACTTAAAAACATAACCACTCAGCAAGAAGAACCTCCCATCACCACACCGATGTTACTACAAGCAAGTACAGATTATTAAATGGGCTTGAGACCATTTTGGTACTCTTTTTCCTTGTCCTTGGTTTTATCCCAATGCGTTTTCCAGGAAAGGTTTTAATGAGGCAAAATTGGTTCTCTAAGCTTATGGCCCATTTCAGAATCTGATATAAGTCCACCAAGGCGCAAATAAATCATTTATCTCGTGGCTTAAAAGGGGGAGAGACGAAATATAAGCTCAGGAGTCCATTTCGCTCTCCATTGTTTTTTCTTTTTAATTTCTTTTTATTCTAAGACAATTTATTATTGCTTGGCTTAGTTCTGAATTTTTCTTTCCTTCATATTTCTTGTAATATCTTTAGAAAAGACGACAACTTTTCTTTTTTATAAAACTTTGAGAGTAATTCTCTTTACTTCTTTTTAGAACTTTCGACTGCTTGGTGTGTAATATCCACAATCAACTAGATTTGTCTAGGTGTGTTAAATCCCGGGGAAAAAACCCTCTTTTTTTTTGGTTTGTTTAAAAAAAAAAAAAAAAAAAAAAAAAAAAAAAAAAATTTACCATCCCCCCAAAAAAAATTTAAAAAATAATTAATTTTTTTATTATTTTTTTTTTTTTAAAAATAAAAATCCCTTGAAGGATTATATGGCAGCTCTAAGCAAGGATCCCAATGTCTGGTTGATGAACTTCGTTTGTCCATCCGTTTTTGGGCGGCATGATGAGGTATACACGATTTTTGTTCCTAGCTTCTTCCACAAATTTCTCAAAAAATGGCCAAGGAACTTTTGTTCTCGGTCCGATACAATGGTCTTTGGTACTCCGTCTAACCTTATCACCTCTTTCAAGAACAAGTCGGCTTTCTTGGAAGTATCATTGGTCTTTGGACCAAGGGATAAAATGCATCATCTTGGAGAATCAGTCCACTACTACCATGATGCAATCCTTGCGGTCCATAACCGGTAATCCTAACACATAGTCCATGGAAAGATCTACCCATGGCTCGTTGGGAATTTGCAAGGGTAAATATAATCTGTGCGGTTGACTCTAGGACTTAGCCTTTTTGAACATTAGACATCGAGCACAAAAATTTGCAATTATGCGCTTCATCATTGGCCAATAAAAATGTCCTCTAAGTGTAGGCAAGCTCTAGTCGTAGCCAAAATGACCGATTAGTCTGCCACTATGCTTCTTACATCAATAGCTCCCTTATAGATCCCTCCAGAATGCACAATCGTCTTCCTTTGAATAAGAACTCTTCATGTAGATAGAATTCTTGGTAAATTCCTTTGCCATCCTCACGGAAACATGCACCCAAACAGGGGTCTTCATCATACTGAGCCTTAATACCCTCAAAACCCAACACTTTAGCTTCCATAGTGGTTGTTGAGGGTCCGTGAGCTGCGTAGTGTATTTGCATCGTCAAGTTTTCCTCAAACAATACAATGATAACACTGCAAGTGCAAAGCCAAGTCAATTATAGTACTTAAGGTTATCGATCCCACAGAGAGAGAAGTTGTATTGCAAATCTAGAGGAACAAGTAAGGCTAGAACTTAAATATAAAGGTGGGGGTTTTGTTGTGTCACGCAACAAGTAAACTAAATAGCAAATAAAATGAGATGTAAAACAATAAAGAATGGAATTGGGCATTCAAGGGATCTCAGGGGTTCGATGATCAATTCATTCAAAATAAATTCATGTAAATGCATGTCTACTCCTAAGGCTCGGACTATGAAACAAGAAAGATCGATTAACCTATAATTCATAGAGAAAACTGGCTAAGATCAATATATCCAGTTACTCAACTTTCGCAGGCAACAATACATATATCAAACCATTAATATCAAGTAAAATTATAATCCATAAAACTCCATAACTAAGTGGTATGTGCTTGTTATGACGCGATACATCCAAACTAGGCTCTAGCAAACTAAGCAAGCGGATAGCGAAACCTAGACGCCTGAAATCAGTGGTTGATTCATGAATCTAGCTACAAGCATTAAGAGAAAGCTCAGAACGAAAGAGCAGTATGGACGATGATGCATAGACAATGAACTCGGCAATTAAACTACCTAGATCATCTCCCCCCCCCTCCTTTGATTAACCCTTTAATTAAACAACAATTAAACTACTCAAGTATGCTTAAAAGATTCATAAAAGCAAGGTTTAAGTAATTCATAGATTGCATAAATAAAAATAAAGGTCAGAGATTACAAAGTAACAAGAGATCTGAAAGAGAAAAGAGTTGGTGATCTTCTAGGACTTCGGCGAGGAAGAGGGCTTCGTGCGGCTCCTCTGGTCGTCTTTAGGGTTTCTGGAGGTTTCTATGAAGTCACAGTAGAAGCACACGAAGTCACACTAAACCATAATGCTAAGGTTATGTATTTATAGGTCTTGAGGTCCAAGAACTCGGTTTTAGGGTTTCAGGCGCTAAACTCGTCGTTTTGATAAGTGTGGAGGCAAGGGAGTCAGCCTCAATCACGGGCATTATGACCAAGGTGGTGGTGAAGGCTGGCCTCGGTTATGGGCCTTATGGCCTCGGTCATCAATAGGCTTGACCTCAGTCACACTCCTTGTGATCGAGGTTGACAGGTCGTCACTCTCCGGGCTGTATCTTCCGAACTGCCAAGGATTACTTTGAATCTTGTCCGAGATGAATATTGACTCTTGCAGCTTTCCATGGATATAAAGATCTATGAATTTGGTGTAAGGAAAGGTAAACAACGAATGTCAAACTTCTGATGCTTTGAAACTGCCTTAAAACGGGTGTTGCTCTTTTTTATTCTATTTTACTTTAACACCTGTAAAACTTCTTTGACACTAGAAATCTTTGATAATAGCCTATTTAGCTTTGAAAACACACCAAACTATTTATAAAACCATATGAAAATGATAGTAAAAATAAGTAAAAATACGATGTTATCAACTGCCCCAGGCTTAGACTTTGCTTGTCCTCAAGCAAATTAGAAAGTAAAGCCATGGAAAAGAGGTTTTGAAAATCACAAGAACTCACTTATCTCTTTGGAATCTGGTCCTCGCACTCCTCCTCGCTGTGGCTTTAGAATTTACTTTAGTACTTTCCCATAGGAGGCATCAATAATCCTTACTCTTAGGCCACGATCCAAAGGATATTTGGCCTCATCATTGTCTTCTCTTTACATAGATTAATTGAAAATAAAAAAGTTGTTCTCTTACCAAAGGAAGATCGATCCAGAGGATGTGGACATTCTTCTAACCAAGACTTTCTTCGTATACTTTACTCTCCCTCTTCTCACTTCCAAGACAACCGGTTCTTCCTTACTTCTCTAGGGTATCATTGTATTTTTTCTGCAAGTTGCTTGCTCATTGGACAAGTCTCCATGAAGTCACAAAAGATACACGGGTCTACGCACAAAATCCCTCGGTTCACTTTGACAATGTGGGTTTTTGTTTTGTTTTTTTTGGGACGAGTATCTGCGAGACTCCAAAAGATGCACAGGTTTATGCACAAAAACCCTTGGTCACATCAACTATGTAGTTTTCCTTGGCGACGAGTATCCACGAGACTCTCAAAGATGCGCGGATTTACGCACCAAATCCCTCGGTCACATCAACTATGTCGTTTTGCTTTCTTGGTTTTGATTTTTGAGTTATGAAGGGGAATGAGAGGTGAGTTAAAAGTCAGGTTAGGTTTCGATAAGGTTTAGAGACAATGTTGGCTTAACCTATTTTTCAATATCAAGAGGCTTTCAGGAATGTTGAGTCAACCCATAATCTTTCCGAACTTCGTTTCAGCGGCCAAGCTTTGACTCATAAGACTGTTAATCCAATTCAGATAATCCATTAAAACAAGTTCATAATTCCTTTACTATTTTGACTCAATAAAACAAAAGAAAAAATTTAACTCGATAAAAAGGGCATAAAAACAGCAAAATTATATGTAAAAAGTGGAAAAAGGTCTCAAGTCAACAAAATAGAAAGTAGCATTAGTAACGGATGGAATATCCTTCTCCCCCAGACTAAAATCACACTGTTTTCGGTAGGAAAATAAGAAAGAGACGAGGGTGAAAAAACATAAAGAAAGAGTTGAGTTTAAGAACAATGTCACCTCGAATTAGATTGTTGGCGACTAACCTGTGTTCTTTCTTTTTGGTTCTCGACATCAAAGGAACTCGGTTTAGTTCATTGAATTCTTGTTAATAAATCTCTAATTGCATCATTCCTCAGACAAAAACCTAAAAACTATCAATAACCTTGGTAAAAAAAAAACAAACCTAAAGATAGAATGGTAGTGGAAGTGCTGGTGAGATGGTGGTGGTGATGTCTCGTTGATGTCGTATCGACCACTGTTAAGATCTTTTCTGAGGTGACTTAAGTCTTAAGTCTCCTATGATTGGTCTTGATAAGGTTGCAGCTTGGTCGTGGAGTAGTCCATGGAACAGTCGCATTACAGTCCATGGAACAGTTGCAGGACAGTCGTGGAATGATTGCGGTTCATGGGACAGGATGCAGTACGGTCCGGGGAACGGATGCGATCTCCAAAATTGTCAATCTTGCGATCCAAGCTTCCTTTTCAAAAATTTCTTCGATCATTACTCCCAATATGTCAAACTTATCAGTGAATATTCGATCATAACCCATTTGATTGAGCCGATTTTGTTTTTGGCACCCTTTTGTGAATTCCATGGTCGTGGAATAGTCGTGATGCTCAAAATTGACAATCTTCCAATCCAGATCACGTTTATCCTAATTTCTTCGACCATTACTCCCAAAGTGTACCTAAAATCATCCCAAGCGCTGCTAATGTGGCTACTAAGCTATTTCTTTGGAAAGCTCCTACTAAGATGGGAAATTCCCCAACAATCTTCCAATCCATATCACGTTACTCTAGTTCTTAGACTTGTAAACAAACAATCTGTCCCTGGCAATGGCGCCAGAAACTTAATGGGTGCGTGCGGTGTGTAATGTAATTGCATAGTCAAGTTTTCCTCAAACAACACAAGGATAAAGCTGCAAGTGAACAGCCAAATCAATTTTAGTACTTAAGGTTATCGATTCCACAGAGAGAGAAGTTGTATTGAAAATCTAGAGGAATAAGTAAGGCTAGAACTTAAATATAAAGGTGGGGGTTTTGTTGTGTCAAGCAACAAGTAAACTAAATAGCAAATAAAACGAGATGCAAAACAATAAAGAAAGGTGTTGGGCATTCAAGGGATCTCAGGGGTTGGATGATCAATTCATTCAAAATAAATTCATGTAAATGCATGTCTATCCTAAGTCTCGGACTATGAAACACAAAAGATTGATTCCCCTATAATTAATAGAGAAACCCGGGTGAGATCAATATATCCTATTACTCAGCTTTCGCAGGCAACAATACATATATCAAACATTAATATCAAGTTCAATTATAATCCATAAAACTCCATAAGTTCAAACAACAAGTTCAACTATCAAGTTCATTAACTCAAATGGTATGTGCTTGTTGTTGTGATACTCATCCAAACTAGGTTCTAGCAAACTAAGAATAGCAGATAGCAAAACCTAGATGCCTGAAATCAGTGGCTATTTCATGACGCTAGCTACATGCATCAAGAGAAAGCACAGAACAAAAGAACAGTATATACGATGATGCATAGACGATGAACTATCGACTTAAACTACCTAGATCATCTCCCCCCCCCTTTGATTAACCCTTTAAACCCAACAAGTAAACTACTCAAGCATACTTAAAGGATTCATCAAATCAAGGTTTAAGTAATTCATATATTGCATAAATAAAAGATAAAGATTCAAAGATTACAAAGTAACAACAGATGTGAAAGAGAAAAGGCTTGGTGATCTTCTAGGGCTTCGGCGAACAAGAGGGCTTGGTGCGGCTCCTCTGGTCAGCTCTAGGGTTTCTAGAGGTTGTCTCAAGTCACAGTAGAAACACACGAAGTCACACTAAACCCTAATGCTAAGGTTATGTATTTATTGGTCTTGAGGTCAAAGAACTCAGTTTTAGGGTTTCTGGCGCTAAACTCGCCGTTTTGATAAGTTTGGATGCAAGGGAGTCGGCCTCGGTCACGGGCATTATGACTAAGGAGGTGGTAAAGGCTGGCCTTGGTCACGGGCCTTATGGCCAAGATCACCAAGAGGCTTGACCTTGGTCATACGCCTTGTGACCGAGGTTGCCAGGTCGTCACTCTTTGGGTTTAATCTTCCAAAGGCCGAATGTACTGCTTTGATTATTGTTCGAGGTGAATCTTGACTCTTCCAGGTTTACATGGGAAGGTCAAAACTTATGATTCTCTAAAACTGCCTTAAAACGAGTTTTGCTACTTCTTGGTCCATTTTCCCGTAAAACATGTAAAACCTCTTTGACACTAGAAATATTCGGTAATAGCCTATTTAGCCTTGAAAACACACCAAACTCTGTTTAAAGCCATATGAAAATGACAGATAAAATAGGGAAAAATACGATGTTATCAATTATCAATGTATACCTTCTTGATAAGGCATCGGCGACGACATTGTCTATTCCATTTTTATACTTGATCATGTCCGGAAAGGTCTCCATGCACTCCCAGCCACTTATCATGTCTCATCTTGAGGGTTGGTTTGTCCCCTTAGATGCTTCAACGTCTCATGGTCCGTATGAATTACGCATTCCTTGGATAAGAGATAGTGTTGCCATGTCTCTAAGGCTCTAACCAAAGCGTAAAGGTCTGTGTCATAGGTTGGGTAGTTTAATGTAGCACCACTTAGCTTCTCACTAAAATATGCTACCAGTCTTCCCCCTTGTGTGAGAACTGGCCCAATACCAGTGCCAGATGCATCACACTCGATCTCAAATGTTTTTGGAAGTCGGGCCTCATTGAGGTTAACTGAGTATGCTGGTTGGTTTGGTAGTGGCTCCCCAAGAATGAAATCGATCCGATGCTCTATCCCACTTAGGGGCAGTAATCCATTGGGCATCTCTTCAGGAAACACGTCTTTGAACTTGTCTAAAATCCCCTTGATCCTCTCCGGTAAGTCACAAGCTAAGGTACCTACACTCAAAAATTCTTCATAGATCATTAGCAAAACATCATAATTAATATCCAAAGATTTCTTAACAACACTAGTATTAACAAGGAAATTAGATTTCACAATGGTATCCTTAGATAATTTATCTTGCATCTCGTTTACTAGGTTACGTCATAGCGGTGCCAAATTAAATTTCTTTTGATAATGCATGAACGAATAAAGGTTGGTTCAACCGTTATGCGTAGTTCCCTTGGAAAACTGCCATGAGCATCCAAGAAGGACGTGGCTAGCTCGCATTGGTACTACGTCGCATTGGAATTGGTCTCTATATTGGCTGATACTAAAACGAAGCAAAACTTGTTCGCTTAATTGAATTACTGTTTTATCATTTAGCCATTTAAGTTTATAAGATGTGGGGTGTTTGGTAGTGGGTTTAGGAGCCTTCGAATCCTCCGTAGCTTTGTCTCTTGATCTTTCTCATTATACGGTCTTGCATCCAATCCAAGAATTGGGCCAAAAGTGTTTCCTTGGTCTCGTCCAATGGTAACCTATGTTGTATATGCTCAAACTCTTTGCAATATTCTTCAATGGATCGGCTCCTTTTGGTGAGCTTTCAGAAACGTTTTTGCATGTAGCGGTGATACATTGGTGGAACGTATCTTCCTATCATAGTGAACTTCATGACGTCCCATATGGGGATAGGTCCTTCTCAATACTATCTTTTCTCGGCCCTGTCACGATCCCACCAAGTGAGAGCTTGGTCTGTGAGTTGGGCTGCAGTGTAGGCAAGCCTCCTTTGCTAGTCATTAGCATAACACGCGAATATCTTATCCATTCATCACTTTTAATCCAAGTACGCTTCCGAGTCAATTCTTCTGGCAAAGGTTAGCGGGGTAATTGTGGCCTAAGATTGGGTTCATTATTTCCGTCTTCGTTATGGCCAACTCGAATTTTTAGTATGATCCTCCGTTGATTTGGCTGGTCATGTTATTCGTTGGATAAGTCTTCCCGATCTGAGTCATGGGGTAGTGGCAGTATCGGTGGTTTAATTGGGCTTTCTTAGGGCTTTTATTTCCCTAGCTTGCCAAATGTTCGCTGCTCCACGAACTCCCACCTCATTCCTCCAGACTTATTGGTGGTTCGCGAGTATTGATCCCATTTTTCTGTACCGTTTCTTCCTAATTTTGGAGATGTGGGGGACACGTGTCTACATCTCCTAAGTGATGGATCCTCGGTTCAGGATCTGGTACCAACAATTGCCCTCCAAGTCCTGCGAGCTATTGCTCAGCTCGGGGGACTTAATGTGGACGTCTATTCTTTATTCTAATCCCTTAATTGGCTTTATGTCTTGTCATCATATTTTTTAGATTTTGGTGTTTGGCTGATCTGATTGCCTTGACACATATCGCCATTTATTTCAGAATTTTTACTATTTAAAATTCAGGAAAACTCTTCCACTTCCCCACTACTCCCAAGCTAGTTTTCTTCCTCGGCTTATAGGTAAAGTCTTTCTATTTTCTTCTTATTTTTCTTTCTTCGTACTTTCTACTTTATCCTCTCCCCTTTTTCCTTCATCATCCCTTCTCTGGTTAATTTTGTTACACTCGTTCTTTACTCTCGTTCTTTAATGCGCTTACAAGGGAAACCATAATGCTATGTTTGCCCTGGGATCTACCAAGATTTTCCCCACCCCTATCATCGTATGCACGCAGCCTGGTGACATTTTTTGCCCCCACTACCAGCCGTGGTCAATGCCTGAGTCCCTTAATGTTGTTAGGGACTTTTGTCGAATCCCCTCGTGGATTGACATTGTTCTGCCAGATCCGAATGAATCTACAGAGAAAATCCGCTCCAGTTATTGCTGCGTTTACGAAGTCTTTTTCTCAGGATATGGCATGTTTTTCCCTTTTTTTGAAGGTGCTTCTGCCTTACCTCCATCGCCTCGGGCTTGTTTTTATCCAAATGACTCCTCATATTGATACATGTTCTGTTCTCTAAGATCAAGTAGGTAACACATGGCGTTCATGAAGGCTGAAGAGGAACTCCATTCAAGTCTTTTACGGTGTTGCAAATGAGAGGTGGATTGAAAATCTTGCAGGAACTCGGGCTAGATCTTCAATGGCGATATGGAGTGGAGTGATGGCACCGCACAGAGTGTGTAAGCTCTTTGATACAGCAGGTTCTCTAATATTCCGAGCCCACTAGAACAAAGAGAAGAACTCTCTAGGTTCTTATACTCAAAAATGAAGGCTAACATGTACAATGATAAGGTTCAGCCTTAAATAGGCTCAACTAAAATAAAATTTGGTTCTAATCACATATGCTTCACACTATACTGTGCACACTCACCGCCGCAGCTGAAGCTGGGTTTTTAGTGAATGTTGGCGACTTTCTCGAGCTTTTCAGCATTCGTGACTTGAACACACCGAGGACTTTTACTATTTACCCCAACCTTGATTAAAATTTGGTGACTACGCTACCAGGAAAAGATGGCTCTTGGTGGAGATATTGGTTTCTTGTTAAAATTGACTACGCTTCTGCTAATGGCTTGGCCGATATGTTGCATATCCTGTTTTCTTCCTCCATGGCAACTTCGTTTGTCGAAATTTTGGTCAACAAATCTGCTAACACCTAAGCTTTTGCACTTGTCCGACTCTTGTATTCGATATCGTACTCACTAAGTTCGATTTCCCACTTCACCAAACGCCCCGACTGGCTTGGTCCATATCGAATGGTTTGCAGTGGTTGCGACGTGAGTACCTCTATCTGATGGAATTGGAAAAACTGTCTCAGCTTCCTAGCCGACGTTACTATCGTAAGTGCTAATTTCTCCATCATCATGTAATGAGTTTCAAGACGGGTTAAGATTTTTCTTAAATAGTAAATTGGTTTTTACTCTCCCCGATCTTCCTGTACGATTACTCCATTGAAAACATGTTCGGAAATAGAAATGTATAGATATAATCTTTCATCCACCTCGGGTTTGGATAGGATTGGTGGAGTCGTTAAATAAGTTTTGAGTTGCTTGAAAGCTTCCTCGCAGTTGGCATTCCATTCGAACTGTTTGTTTCCGTTTAACAATTGATATAAGGGGAGACATCTATCTGTTAAACGGGATATAAATCTGTTTAACGCTGCCATTCATCCGGTTAACTGTTGCACTACATTGTAATTTTGAGGTGACAATATTGTTAGAAATGTGTTAATTTGATAGGGTTTGCCTTGATTTCCTGCTTAATCACTACATATCCGAGGAATTCTCCAGACATCACTCCTAAGGTGCACTTTGCTGGATTTTCACACGAAACTTATTCAAAATATCGAAGCACTGTTCAAGATGTTGTATGTGTTCAGCCTTCTTAAATGACTTTACCATAATGTCATCAATGTATACCTCCATTGTTTTTCAATGATGCTTCTCATACATTTTGTTAACGAGGCGCAGGTAGGTTGCTCCAGGATTTTTCAATCCAAAAGGCATTACTATGTAGTAGTATATACCTCTATCCGTGATGAAGAAAGTCTTTTCCTGGTCATTCAAGTGCATCTTGATTTCAGTATAGCTAGAGAATGCATCTGTGAAACCTAATAACTCGTGCCCACCACTTAATGTGAGGCAATGTGAAGCTATCTTTTGGGCAAGCTTTGTTGATGTCGACGAAATTAAAACAAACCCTCCATTTCCTGTTCTTATTATTTACCACCACCGGGTTGGTGAGCCAATCTGGATACTTTACTTCACGAATCAAATCCGCTTTCAGAAGTCTATCCACCTTGTCATTTGCTGCCTTACCTCGATCTGGGCCAAGCTTCTTTCACTTTTGTTTTATGGGTTCGAAACTTTGGTCCACGTGCAAACTCATGAGAAATTATTTTTGGGTCTATCCCCAGCATATCCTCTGTCATCGAAGCGAATGAGCTTTTGTTTCTTGACAAAAATCGAATAAGTTCTTCTCGTAAATCCGTACTCAGACCCAAACCAATTTCACCTTGTGTTGGAGGTGTTCTTTTTCAATGGATACCTCAACCGCCACTTCTGGAGGCTGTAGTTCGATTTGGAATGCTAAACTCTTAGGTATTCGAAGACTCGTTAATTGCTATTGGATCTTTAATCTGTGACTTGTGAGGTAACACGACAGTGACACTTCCTGATCTCATTTGAACGTTCCTACCCCATTTGGAGTTGGGAACTTTATATATTGATTGAAAGTTGGTGGCACGACCCTCATTTGGTGTATCCAAGGTGTCCCAAGCATTTTTGGTACTCCCATGGCAAGCACCGGTAGCTTAATCATTATGAGGGACATTGACGTATCAGTTGTAAATGCGATGAGCGGGGCTAGTGATCCGATTATATCAGCCTTGCTTATTCCCATTCTTTGAAGTGTTCTAAAGAAGATTAAGTCCACAAAACTACCAGTATCAATTAAGACTTTAAATACTTTGTAATTTGCCACATCAAGAGTTATCACCATTGTGTCATCTTGAGGTTTTGTAAGATTTTTGGTACCAAGCTCTTCAAAAGTTATGGTGGTATTTCCCTCAACTCGCTTATGCTTTTTAATTTCTTGAATAGTATCCTGGCATCAATTAGAGCCTCCAATGATATCATCGATCCTCCCTTTTGAGGTGCTAGATGGTGCCTGTTCGACAATCCTCTGCTTCTTTATGGTTGGCTCCGAGCTCTAACTTGAATTTGTTTGCCTATAATATTCTTGAATGAACTCCTCTAGGTTAAAGTTTGCCAGTTCACTTAAAGCCCATAGCTTGGCTAAATATCTCTTGAGCACGCTGTAATCCTTGGTTGTCTGCCCATTAACTCGATATATTTCACAGTAAGCGTTATTGTTTTGTACCCGTGTTTGAAGATAGAGATCCAAACTTTGCTTTTTCAGAGAACGGATTCCCTACACTATTATTTTATGGGGCTACCCCAAGCATTTTGGCTCCTTGCTAACTCTTTGCTCAAACTTCTTAGCTGGTGCTCAAACTTCTGGTTTAGTCGGACAGTCCTAATTTTTGAAAGTCAGCTTCTCCTCCTCGGCTCTATCCAATTATAAGCTTGGAACTAAGCATCGTGAATGATTGTTGGACAATTCACGGTGAGCTCTGATATGTGATGATTTTTGCCAATATTAACTAATGTTTTCTAGTCCTTTTGTGTCTTTAGAGTCGTTTTTGAGTCATATCAGGTCATAAGGAAGTCTTTAAGCATGGGTTGGAGTGATCGGAGCTCCTGGAGCTTTTGGAGCAAAAAGGAAAGGAATGCAGCAAAAGAGCACAATTCATACGCGAAGCACGTGCTCCGGTTTTGGGAGCACATGCTCCAGTTTTGGGAGCACATGCTCCATTGCTCTGAGAAAAATAAGGATCCCGATTTGACCTAATTTTTGATGTGAATAAATAGGGCAAGCCGCCCTCAAAAAAAGGGACGCTCACTTCTGGACTCTCTAGTGCCTTGCTTTATTGAATTTACATCACTTTAATTATTTACTACTTGCTACGAAAACCAACCATTCAAACTTGCTGTCTTAGCTTTATTTTTAAATCTCTTAAAATCATAGTATAATCTTGGTCTCTGTGGACTTGATCCCATCTATAGTACTGCGATTATCTGTGCACTTGCAGTCTTTTATGTATCAAGCTCCAACCTGAATCTTGATTCATGCCAACGTCCATTTTCCAAGGCAGATAATGCGGGAGTTTGGGAAATTCCCAGGATTTTTGCAAGGATCTCTTTGAACTTCGAGATATATTTCCTTAAGGGTTCATAAGGACCTTGAGATAAATTCCAAAGATTGCTTTCCGATATTTTCAGACTCAAGCTGGGTGAACCAGAGAAAGGCTTGGCCAAATAGATTTTATGAAAAGAGTTTGTAATATCCAGCATCCTCCTCCTGAGCTTCAAGCTCGATTCTTCGTGCCACGATCCGGAAGGCAGCTAAATGACTCTTGGGATCACCCTTACTGTCATGCATTTGTAAGTTGACTCTTTGTGTGTCTTAATTTGAATGTTCACAATTCACGGAGTGAAGGGGGATCGTTGTGTCTCCTCGATTATCATATCGCTTTCGTACGCCTGCTGAAATTTTGACTTCATTTCCTTCAGTTCGCATTGGACTTTTTCAGAATTTGAAATGAGGGGTTGACTCCTCTCGTCCTCAGACTCGATTGGATCATCATTATTGTGGTTTTCGTAATTCACTCCTTGGTAACCTCCTGGGTTTAATGCTGTAGGATCTTTTGGGGTCTGGGAAATGCGGACTCGAGGAGAATCGAATAGCAAATGCAGGGGAGCACTTCCTAACAGATTCCCTGCAACCAAAGAATCCAAGCGTGCAGAAATAGTTGTGTGGCTTTGAGTTAGACTTACTTGGGCACTCTTCATTGAAGCCATATCTCGTTCTAAGGTATCGATATTGGTGGCCAATCTGGACGTATTGTCGACAAGCTTCTTTAGAGTTTCAGCGATGTTGGTCTCAGCCATAATGATTTTTTATGAAAATGAAATAGATTTGATGAACTGAGGGATGTATTTTCCCATAGACGGTGCCAAAATGTAATTACTGGATTCAACACTCGAAAGAAATATAGAATAAATTTGTAAAAGAATTGTAAAAGAAATTGTACTGCTAAAATCGATGGAAATGTGTATTATTGCTTAGAATGATCAAAACATCATTCATCTTAGAAAGCATTAGAGGGTCTATATTTATACATGAAAAGACTTAAATGCTGCTAATTAATTCTATGATTTTTCTTAAATGTGTCAGTTTTGATTAGGCTTTAATTGACATACGTCTCGACTTTTAAGCTTAATTGGGCTTTCTTTGGGCTTTTATTTGCCTAGCTTGCCAGATGTTCGCTACTCCGTAAACTCCTACTTCTTTCCTCCAGACTTATTGGTGGTTCGCCAGTCTTGATCCCATCAGTCCGAACAGTTTCTTCCTTACTTTGGAGATGTGGCGGACAAGTCTCTACATCTCTTAAGTGATGGATCCTCAGTTTGGGATCTGGTACCAATAGCCCGCATAAAGTCAAAAGCCAAATAAAGATAAGAAAGCCATAAAGCGGAGCCTTCTTGGGATAGGATCACAAACCAATACTTGTCTTTCCTTGTCATAAATGTTTCTAAGTGGAAGAGTATTTGGACAGGTTGTGATCCACCGGATATCGTCGCCTCATTAAAAACCTCCTCGGTAAACCTCTTTGGGATAAACCTGGGGTAGGAAAAAAGAGTGTGAGTCCTCCCATTGACTTAGGGAAGTTTCTTCACCTTGAGATGGTGAAGACGTTGAGGATTGTGTCTCGTGCGTCTTCGTTGATCCTTGTGGCAAGACCTGATCGATGCTCTTTTGCACCTAGCTCCAAGGCTTGCTCCACAAATGCGTTGAACCTTGGTCTGGTAAAGCTTGACCTTGTTTTTTTTTATGTTCCCTGGTGGTAAAATGGGAGCCGTGATCAAAATATCTTTCTCGGCTTGGATTGGTGTTGCCTCGTATAGATGCTTAGGTAGCTTGGTCGGATGCTTCATAGGTAGGACCTCATCAGGAAGTGTGATCGCTTATGCCTATGACAATAACAAAAACACTAGGGAAATTACCCTACGCATGATTTGGAGATGGTTATGGTGGTGTTTGCGTTACAGACTTCACATTCGTACTTGTATGGTGCCTAAGTTTAAATCTTTAATGATCACAAAAGTCTAAAGTACCTATTCACGCAGCCGGATTTAAATCTTAGGCAAAGGAGATGGATGGATTTGGTGACCGATGATGACTTAGACATTGTGTATCATCCGGGAAAGGCAAATTAAGTGGCCGATGCTCTTAGTCAAAGATGGTTCAAAATTGACGTGGATAAAAGCGAAGAAAGTCTGGTCAATATGATCAAGACCTTGCATTTAAATGCATTGTTCGAAGACATAGAGCCCTTGGGCTTGGCTTCAGAGGATCAAGTGGATCTACTTAGTAGAATCTGAGTTGCTCAAGGGAAGGATGAGAAACTGAACAAGGATGCCCAAAACAATCATACCGAGTACCAGATTTCAAACATTGTGTTCCGGTCAAGGGTCGGGTGTGTGTTCCGGATGATGGGGCATTGAAGAAAAAAGTCCTTAAGGCAGAACACAAATCTTCGTTTTCAGTCCACCCCGGTTTAAACAAGATGTACCATAATATGAAAGTACTATCATTGGGTTAGAATGAAGAAGGACGTCGTGGAGTGGGTTTCCTAGTGTAAGACGTCCCAACTCGTTGAGGCAAAACATCAAGTTCCAAGTGGGTTATTACAAAGTTTACCCATGCCAGAGTGGAAATGGGATCATGTTATGATGGCCTTCGTGATAGGATTTCCCATGAGAGGATCGAAGCACAATGCATTTTGGGTAGTAGTGGATAGACTAACCAAATCTACTCATTTCATTGCTATCTCGAAAAGATACGGGGCCGAAGATATCATAGCAAGGTATGTGAAGGAAATAGTACGGTTGCATGGAGTTCCCGTTAGTATCGTATCAGGTCGAGATACTCGATTTACTTCGCACTTTTGGAAATCTTTTCAAAAGGCCTTAGGTATGAAGGTAAATATAAGTACGGCCTATCACCCAAAAATAGATGGCCAGTCCAAACAAACAATCCAAACACTCGAAGACATGTTATTAGAATGTGTTTTGGATTGGGAAGGCAATTGGGAGAAGTACTTAATGCTGGTTGAATTCGTATACAATAATAACTACCAAGCTAGTATTGGAATTTCACCATACAAAGCATTATACGGAAGGCCATGTAGAACATAGTTGTGTTGGACACCAATAGGTGAAATGAGATTTTTCGGTCCGGACGTGGTGAGATGACGAAAAGGATGAAGTAAAGGATGTACAAAACCGACAAAAGAGTTACACAGATAAACGTCGGAATGAGTTGGAGTTTGATGTAGGAGACTTAGTGTATCTTAAGGTAGTAACTTACAAAGGGAAAGTACGTTTCTCTAAGAAGAAAAAGTTAAGCCCGAGATATGTTGGTCCGTACAAAATCATCCAACGAGTTGGAGAAGTCACATATAGTCTAGAGTTGCCAGCGATATTGGAAGCATTTCACAAAGTGTTCCATATCTCACAACTCCGAAAATGCCTAAGTGACCAGACAATGTCATAATGGATGTGCCTCCCACGTTTAAAGAAAACTTAACGATAGAAGTAGAAACTATTCAGATCCTTGATCGAATGGACAAAGGAACTCGAAGAAAAATGGTAAAAATGATAAAGGTGCTTTGGAATTGCGATGGTCACAAAAAAGCTACTTTGGAGATAGAAAATAAAATGAACGCTGATTTCCCTAAGTGGTTTAAGAAGATTGGTAGAGATCAACTTGAGTCGGATCTCAGAGAAGGACGAGGAAGCTCAGAGAAGTCATACAAAGAGCTGCCCATCAGCTCGGGGAAGTGAATCTAAGTGTAAGACAAGCTCAAGTAATTAGCTAACCAGATCATTCGATCGAGCTAGCTAGCTGGATTAGATGTCGAGAAGCTCAGTTAGCTGGAGGGAGTGAATACTAGCTGGACCAGCCGGATGGACTCTGGCACTAGCTGTGCAGCTGGATGCCCAGCTGGCTAGCTGCTCGGTGACTAACAATTACCGAGACTGAACAAAAAGGCACGAGTAGGGACGCGTGTGATAACTGCAAGGCGGTTACCCAAAATACAATGAATCTCAACATGCGGTTTCCCAAAAGGTTACGATCGAGTATTCGTATAAAAAACACATGCCAAGCCCAATCTCAAGATAGAAAAAATACAGAGGATCACACATATAATTCCGAAGATCATCTTTGAGAATAAATACTAAGAAAATACGTTTATGGTAGCAAGTATCGAAGAAGTATCATGCCAAAGTGAAGACGTGACGGTTCAAGGAAGTAACAAGTCAGAAGTGAGATGCGATATGCGTGATCAAGGAAAAGAAGGTGATCGTGGATGGGATTTGGCTTAGGCATGGGACTCATGGCCGAGAAGATGGGTGTGATGGACCGGGTAGTTAGGATCGAATACTTGTAATAGCTTATATACAAAACTGACATGTTGTATCGAATTGTGATGTTAAATAAATGAAGCATCCCATTTCTTCTTTGACTCTAATATTTTTACGCTCATAATGAATCGCGTAATAACCTCGAAAACAAAATTTTCTAAAGAATCATACCCTAAAATGGACTAAGTATCGTAAGGATCATTCCGGACTCCGAAACTTTGGGACAGGTTGATGCAATTCTGGTGAAGAATCATGCCCCAATTTCACCCCAGAGAAGTTATGGGATGATGAACTTGATCTAGACTTGACAAACAATTAAATAACAAGGGGATATGGATTGATACATGCCACGAATGGTTATCAAAGACCTTTTGATAAGCCTTAAGAGAACACAACTCGACCAAAAAAAATGTTGTTCAATGATCTGATCGTTAGAAATAGTTTGAGATTTATAAAAAGATAGATGAGTTCAACAAAGCACACACAAGAAAATATAAAGAGAAGAGAGAAGAGAAGGCGAGAGGGTGGTCTCGAGACATGCCTCGAAACACAACACCTCGGAAAAACAAGAAATATTACACACAAAAATTCAAATTGAAAAATGATAGAAACCGCACCTAAGAGATGATGATGGGCCGGTAATGGATTGGGCTTAGAAAATGGAATAAATTTGCATGAGATCCACAAATCTCATTAAAAAAGAAAACCTTTCTCCAGAAAACCACTTGGGAAAAACCAAAGAGAAGGGAAAACAAATGTGAGTAGATGGCCATTTGCTATGCATCTTGGGCGTGTATCTCGACCAGAGAAGTCTTGATACACCCTTTGTAGCTTAAGTGACCCTCTTGAGTCATTGCTTGGTGAGGCCAGACTCCAACTTCCAAAGTTAACTCATCGGTCCGGAGACAAGTCATGGGTTCAAAAAGAGCATTTCGAGCTTCTTTAGCTTCTTGTTTGTCGTTAACTTCCATGCTCTGTTATCCATATACTTAAAGCTATCCAGAATCGCATCATCCTCCCTCAGTTGAAGAGGATTTGTCCTCAAATCTGTTTGACCTGCCACAAACAACACTAAGTTAGAACCATCAAAAGGTGAAATCATAGAAAACTTACCTCGGAGATCAAGTGGATGGTTGATGTTGTCATGGAACTTCAAGAGAAGTTCAACTTCATCGTTGCTATCTTTAAGAGTTTTGGATATAACTTCCATCCTTTCTTTCACAACCATTTCCACAAGAGTAGATCTTTGGAAAGTGTTGAACTCCTTTATTCATAGCTTGGTGTCATAGAAGTAGTCAAAGACAAAAACTCCATTTCTTGCAAAATCTTTAGTTGAATTCCTATAAAAACTCCATTTTTATGCACTATCATCAATATTAAGCCATTATAAACAATCTCAAGCTTGATAAATGTCCTTTGTGATCCAAATCACTCATGGCTTGAACCGGCCGTGTTCCTTGGTCTTGTTAACAAACACAACTTCATAAATGGGTAGCCGCTTCTCGCCATCATAAGCAATGTATTTGGTTTTCGAATCGACTTGGTATTCCTCAAGGGTTTTGCTAGTATTTTGCTCTCTGTTTACTTTAGCTTAGTCACTCCTACCACTACATTGTAGCTATATTCTATGATGATGTGATATATGTTGTGTTTTTCCTGGTTTGTTACCAAAGGATACATCCTGCAAAAATTTATTAAGTTCACTCGATGGCCCTAGTGCAAGGTTAGTTTCACAAGACAGTTTACCCAAAGAGATAAATAGTTTAGGATGGAGAGGATCATCATTTTTAACCTTACCAACCAGAGCAAAGAGGTTAGCTTTCTTACCATGCTCTTGCTTTCTTTTGAGTTATATTTGATCGAGATATACCTCATGAGGCGGCAATGGTACAAGAGTAGTATTTCTTTCTTCAAACTCAAATGAATAGCGATTTGTGAAGCCGTCGTGGATTACTCTTTGGTCTGATTGTCATGGTATTCAAAGAAGTATATGTCCAGCCTCCATCAGTAGCACGTCACAAAGAATCTCATCCTCATACTTCCCAATGACTTTAGGCACTTCAACTTGGTTCTTAACTCTCATTTCACCTTCATCATTAAGCCATTGAAGATCCTACGACTTTGGATGCTTCTTGAAATTCAATCCGAGTTTCTCAACCATTGTCTCACTAGCAACGTTGGTATAACTCCCACCATCAAAGATAAGACTGTAAACCTTCCCTTGTACGTGGCCACGGGTGTGAAACAAGTTGTCTCTTTAGTCTTGCTCTTCGGTCTTGGACTGAATGCTTAGAGTCCTCATAGCTACAAGTAAAATCTCCTTTAGCGGGTAGCTCAAATGCTAATCCACAAGTGGTTTAGAATCCAGCTGCTCATCTTCGGACTCATACTCTCCATTCTCTATAAGAACCAATATCCGCTTGTGGTGCACTCATTATCATAGTGTCCTCCTCCTTGACATTTGTAGCACTTAACACTACTAGATTTATTTTCAGCCTTACTCTTATCTCCTTGTTAAGCAATGTATGGCTTGGTTTCCAGCTTAGGTGTAATGTTGCTATCTCCTTGTACCCTTGGTATTTGTTCCCGCAGATAACTTCCTCTAGCATTGCTACTTCCAGCCTCGTAGCTTTGCGTATTGGCCTTCTCCTCTTCAGTTGTTGCTCTATCAAAATAGCCTGGTGGAACATCTCCTAAAAATCCACATGATGCTGCATCTCCATCCCATCTTGTGTCTCTCCTTGCAAACCTCCTAGAAACCACGACATGGTAGCTTCATTGACTTCTCGTACATCAGCCCTTATGAAAAGTATCCCCAACTCTTGATAATAACCCTCAACAATCTTCCCACCTTGTACAAGTCTCCTTATCTGATTATGCGACTCATGTGATAGTAACTTGGTATAAAACGCTTTCTCATGAGTCTCTTCATCTCGTTCCAAGTCTTGACCAGATATTCTCTCTTTGTTTGCATAGAAGTTACAAGCTGATCCCACCAGCTCAAAGCATAGTCGTAGAACTCAGTAGCTGCAACTCTCACTCAATTCACTTTAGTATAATGTTGACACTCAAAAATCATTTCAGTCTTCTTTTCCCATGCCAAGTAGGCGTCGGGATCATTCTTTCCTTGAAACGGTGGTATACGAAGCTTGAGACCACCAAGACTGTCTTAGGGCTGAATCCTTTCATTCCTACCGTACCTTTGTCTCCTATGACTGTGATGTGCAGATAAGTTTTAAACCTATAAATAAATACTGCAAGTGCACAATAGGACTTAAGGTATCAATCCCACAGAGAACAATATGTGACACAATGAATTATAATCATTGAAATCAAGCTAAGATGCAAAGAAGTTTACGGTGAAACTCGTTGTATCTAACATCCTAATAAATCAATAACTAAACAAGGGATTCATGCATATGAATGTAGAGAATATATAAGATACATAAAGAACCATCTAGAGCTTAGATCACGGATATTAAGTCACCCCACTGTTGTGATGTCTTAACTTATTTTATGCAACAATTTCCTAACGATAATTACTGTCGTCTTTCGAGAGAGAATCATACATGCATTGCGAGTCTAATCTAATGTGCTCACAAAGTGTAAATACCAAATGTTGTTGCGTATACACACTTTGCTCATCACAAATAGTTCCACCCACTCAACAACACTTTTGGTGCCACGATGAATGGATTAATTAGGTTCCTAACCCATTGGTGCTAAGCCATAACCGATCAGTAGTCATTCCTGCCTATGCTCCAACTGCGAGATAGTTTGTCCTGTCTTCAATAATTTGGCCATACTTCTTGATTGCACCGTTCGATTTCCTTCAAACCACTTGTAAATGAAAGCTAACATCCTCCTCTAGCTGTTCCAAAATATGAGAAAGATCCAACGGTGGGAAGTTTTCCATAGGAGGCCAAACATCTGACACTATTGCGCTGTCATGCATCTCTAATCATCTAGAATGATCTGTTTCCATTCTAAATCTTCCTTTTGACTCCAACAAGTGTACAAACCTATATTTTCATAAAAACAAAGAGAACTAACTCATTCTTAACCAAAAGGCTAAAGAATGGTTAGCTAAATAGCTATAGAAATAGGTAATAATTAGTACTATCACATTCTCCCAGACTTGAATCCTTGCTTGTCTTCAAGTAAGAACAAAGAAAAATCTAAATAGAAAGAATGGTTTGAAAAAACAGTGTTTAAAAAACTTTTAAAAACTCACAAAGATGAGGGTTATCATATTAAAAACCGACAAAGACAAGAATTACATCCCCCCAGACTTGAATCTTTGCTTGTTCTCAAGCAAGAATAAACAATTGAAATCCAATGTGGAAGAAAAGTTTGAAAACGAGAACTTAGAAACTCCTTTAGAATCCACCATGCTGAACTTCCAATCATTGAGAACTTAGAACAGATCAAAGAACCAGTTAGTGCTACATGTACCTTACCATAAGCATAGCGAGCATTACTGTACTCTCGCTTCAAAAATTCTGATGAATCTCCGAAATCTCCATTGTCGACCTTTTAACATTCATTAGTGTTTTGTAAAGTGCAGTCTCACAAAGAGAGTATCAACCGCATCATGGGCTTTGAATGGAAGGCTAGTTTGATGGTGGCTGAATTGTTTAGGCTCTGATGATGAAGATGGATGCAAGTCATGGTGCAAAATCACAGTGAGACAAAGACCAAATGTTGGTACACAACCTCAAGAACCTTGGAATCTCCATAAAGCTCTAGAAAAGGGGAAGTTGGAACCGGTTCTAGTCATATATTTTCTGCAACAAAGACAACAAAGCATATTATGTATGTAAAAGAGAGCATAACTCTTACCACAGATCCTTACAACTCGGTCCACATACTCCGTAATGTTTGCACTTGATTGCATATGATAGTGATGAATGAGAAGGCCTGTGATTTGAAAGAAAGGATAAGGTAAGGTGTGGTACAAGGCGAAAGGATAGCTTGGCCATTCGGAGTTCTGAAAAGGGTGGTAGAAAGGGTGGATATGAACTCCAAATGTAGTGATCCATTCTGCGATATCAAGCCCCTGAATGAGAAATTAAGTCAGGTTAAAGTTCCAGTAAGATAGAGTCTACAATAGATCACTCAGATTTCCAAAGGATAGAGAATTTCTGGTAATATTGATCCAATGATGGTGTTTACAATCTTCCTATTCTGAGACCAATCACTGTTCACTACAAGAAAACAGCCGGAATGTGACGGCGATATCCGTCGGAACACTGTCGGAATAGGCTTATATCAATGGTTTTCTGATGGATATCGCCATCAGATCTATCTCATCGGAATTGGAAACCGCGTCAAAATCCGTTTATATTTCTGATGGATTTCCAACGGAAATCTGAATTCGGAAATCTGTCGCAAATCCATCGGAATCATGCCGTCGGTATACCGTCAAAAAAGTTCCGACGGTGTTCCGATTACAAAAAACTGATGGGTAACCGACAGAATACCGATGAACCCTATTCCGATGGATTACCGATAGACCTTATTCCGACAGATATCCGACGGACCTTATTCCAACGGATATCCGATGGACCTTATTCCGACGGATTGCCGACGGTTTTTTTTTATAATAATTTGAAAATTATAAAAATATATAACTTAAAAATAAAATTTAATTTTAAAAATAGAAATTAAAATTAATATTTAATATTATTGAAAATTGAAAAAATTCAAATAAAAAAAACATAAATATTGTTTTCAAAATAATTAAAACTAAATCTATGGTGGTGGTGGTGGGTATCGAGACATGAAAGCGTCCATCCGAGCAATCATCGCATGGTGTTCCGCCTCCAATTTTTGAGTTCTTTCTTGTTCCGCTTCGTGATTCGCCTCCAATTTTTTTGTTCTCTCCCATTCCGCTTCTTGCTGCAACCTATCCGCTGCTCGGGCTTCTTCTAGGCGTTGCATCTTGGTCCTCATTTCTTCCATTTCAACGTCCCTTTGTGCGAGCTGAAGATGATACATCGTCCGGAACACCAAAAACTCGACCTTTAGTCTTTGGAGTACATTGCGATAACAAACGAAAAGTTGAATAAAAATTCGAAATGAATTAAAAGTTGATTAAAATATAAACTTTACTTACCTCATAGACGAACTCGTTGATCTTGTCGAAAGGATCTTCGGTGAGGGGAGGGGTTCCTTCAGTGAGAGGTTGAGAAAGCAGGAACTCATCACCCATCTTCTTGACGTTGTCAATGATCTCCCGAGCTACCGCATCATGGATTTCATTGTCCTGCCTGCTGGTGTGTGCATCCTGTAGCAATCTGAGGGCAGAAGGTTGGACACCTTCTTTCCGAAACTGCAAAATTAACAAATTGAGTAAATTTTAAGAATCTAAAACTGAAAAAATAACATATGGAGTAAACAAAGCTAACCGCTCCTAGATTGTGCATCGCCTTGCCCTTTCCTTTGCGATCGCTGTTCCGGCACGCTGAGTGGATTGTTGAGCTTGCCTTCGTAGCATCTTCACTCCAGTAAGCGCATAACCCGTTCCATAGGCCCGGGTTAGTAACCAAATCCCTTGGCACATCATTCTTGTTCCACTTCTCTTTCCACTCGTTCTGCTTCCATGAATACATTCTCAATGCTTTTTTATCGAAGCATTGTCTAACCTCAGCGGTCATGTGGCTGTCCCTAGTAAATTCTTGCTGGAAAATATAAAATTAAATTAAAATAAACTATTTAAATTCAAAGTAAACAATAAAGAAAATGAATAACTTACCGCAAACTGGCGAAACCACATATCCTAATCCGCCATCGGCATTTGGTTGTACGTCGGATATGGATGCTGAAGCAATCCATTGAGCATCTGGTTGATAGACTTTGAAATCCCATTTCTGGAATCCTCAAACCTACAAAACAAAATTATTTCGAAAAATTTGAGTAGTAAAATAAAAATTAGTAAATAAAATTCAAAATTCTTAAAATGAAAAATCAAACTTACCATGTGTCTCTTCCAACACAATCCGGATGAAGACGAGTCAATCTATCTCGTCCTGGTAGAGCAACGAAGTCCTCGACGCTCATTTGCATCGGTGCAGTAGCGGATAGTGTCGGTGTAGCAGCGGGTGGTGGTGACTTGGTCTCTGGGATATGTGTCGACTGCGTAGGAGAACTCCTCGCACCTCTACCCCTACCGGAACCACCACGTACTCGGGCCCTAGAATTGTCGTATAATTCGTAATTCCTAAAACAATTTAAATCTAAAATAAATCATTACAAATTTCTAAAAATAATTATAAATTAATAAAATAATTATGAATTTCTAAAATCATTTTTAATTTCTAAAAATAGATATAAATCTCAGAAATCATTATAAATTTCTAAAAGTAATTATAAATTAATTAAATAATTATAAATTTCTAAAATCATTTTTAATTTCTAAAAATACCATTGAACAATAAAAATCATTATAATTTTTTTAGAAATCTCAGAAATCATTATAATTTTTTAAAATACCCAACTAAAAATCAAATACCATTGAACAATAAAAATAGAAATAAATTTCTAAAATTATGTATTTATAATTACCAAATCTAAATCCATTGAACATAGAAAAAACAAAACCACAAAAAAAATCCAATTAAAATAAAAAATTCAAAATCGAAATCCAAATCCAATTAAAATGAAAAATTCAAAATCAAAATTCAAATCCAATAAAAACCTAAAATTCAAAATCAAAATCCAAATCCAAATCCAATCCAAATCCAAATCCAATTACAAATCCAAATCCAAATTCAAATCCAAACACATTCCAATACCCTAAATCTATTCAAATCCTAAAATCTAAATTCCAATATCCCGAATCCACAAATTTATTTAATAAACCCTATAAACCTATATTGAATCATTGAAAACTTACAAGTTTCTTTGATTGTTGTCCATTGGTGGATGGTTTAACGAAATTTGGGACGAAATCGAAGGTTTGGGAGGAGTTGAAGAATTCCCGAGTTTTTTTTTCGTTTTTGCGAATGAGTTCGCGAGGAAGACGATGGGTTTATTTAACCAGAGGTTCTGATGGATTTCTGATGGATTTCCGACTGATTTAGGGGAACACGTGTTTGACTGACCAATGTAGAGACTGCATGTTTCGTGTATCCGTCGAAAATCCATCAGAAATTTATGACAGATTTTTGACGGATACGCAAAATTTTAGTTTGCCCGCGAGATGAAAATAAAGTTACTGTGTAAAATTTCGCGTATCCGTCGGAAATCCGTCATAAATTTCCGACGGATTTTCGACGGATACACAAAACATGCATGTCTCTTCCTTGGTCAGCCAAACACGTCTTTGCCTAAATCCATCGGAAATCCGTCAGACCTATCCAGCGGATTTCTGATGGATTTCCGACGGATACACGAAAGATGTTTGTCTCTTCATTGTTCAGTCAAACACGTGTTTCCCTAAATCCGTCGGAAATCCATCAGAAATGTTCGATGGATTTCCGACAGATTTGTAGTGTCGTGGTTTATTTCGATCCGTTTCAGTTGGTATAGTTACTATCATGATTCTATGATGATTTCAAAGATAAATTCCTTTAAAACATCATGCTTAGTATCAAATTCATAACATTAACTTATTTTAATGACGTTTCTTAAACATCTCTATGTAAGTATATGTCTCTATATGGAACTCTTCTGGTTGAATTATGACAAATTGGTATATAATCTATATTATGTCATCTACAAGTTTATTTCGTCACAATAGTTGTTTTAATTGTATCTTGAGGTTTGTGCTTCGTGAAATTCTGAATTTTGATAACGAAACCTCGAACCCGTCGGAAATTACCGACGGAAATCTGACAGACAACACAAACCTATCGGAAATCCGTCAGAAATTTTTGATGGATTTTTGACAGGTTTAGGGTTTAGACATGTCATTTTTTAAGGTTTAACTTAGCAGTGAAGGGACATGCATGATCCGACGGATTTCTGACGGATCTGTGGTTTCATGGGTTTTGGATATTTTGGGTTTTTTGTTTTATGGTTTGTTTGTTTAGTTTTTTTTTTGTTTTATTGTTAGTTTTGTTTTGGTAGTTTTCTCTGTTTTTTAAGATACTCTTATTGTGCCTCAATAAATGGTCCTTCTAGTAAGACAAATCCCAAAAGATACTCTTCTTGTGCCAATTATGAACTTCCCCGGCTCCGTAAACAGGTTCATGCCCATTACCGCCATATTCAGAAGTCATCTCATCACCAAAATCTCTCAACTGCTCCAATAAAGTACTACCGTCTATGTCTATCTCATCAGGTGGAGCATCAAACACTTGTTTATTTTTCATAAATAATGTTTTAGACCGACTATACGGATGCTCCCTCGGTAGAAACCTTCTATGGCAATCAAAATAACACGGCTTTCTTCCGTTCCTCAATTGGAAAGCATTAGTGTTGTCTTGGCAATACGGGCACGATAATCTTCCATGAGCTCTCCATCCATATAATATACCATATGCTGGGAAATTGCTAATGGTCCACATAAGAAGCACACATCCTAAAATTCTGCTAGCGCGAAACATCAAACACTTCGACACCGTAACTCCATAGCATTTGTAACTCATAGATCAATGGTTGAAGGAATACATCAAGTGATCTCTTCGGATGCTCAGGGCCGAGAACAAGAACGGAGAGAAGTAAAAACTCTCGACGCATGCACATAGTAGGGGGCAAATTGTACGGTGTTACAATTACGGGCCACAACGAATACTGCCTTCCATGCTTCCCAAATGGGTTGAAACAATCTGTACATAACCCGAGGTACACATTTCTCCTTTCAAATGCAAAATCTGGATACAGCAATTGAAAATGTTTTCACGCTTTTGCATCTGAAGGATGTGTAATCTCTCCATCTTGGCGATGCTCTGCATGCCATCTCATTTGCTCTGCCATGCACTCAGATTGATATAACCTCTTCAACCTCGAAGTCAATGGTAGGTACCACATACGTTTAAATGGAATTGGAACTCTCCCACTAGTATCCTGAAACCGTGGTTTACGACAAAATCGACAACTTATCCGTTTTCATCTTCTCTCCAATATATCATACAGTTATCGATGCACACATCTATCACTTGATTCCGCAAACCAAGACCAGCTATAAGTTTCTGCACCTCGTAGTATGATGCCAGTGCAAGATTATCTTTAGGCAAAAAAGATCTTTCACAAAATCTGCTATCGCATCAACACATTCCTCAGCCAATTTGAAGTCCGTCTTAATGGTCATCATTCTACTAGCAGATGATAAAGGCGAATGACCTCCTCTACACCCATGATATAATTGCTCTTCGCTACGTCTAACATAACAAAAAATCTTCTAGTTCTACATTTGGTTCTTCAACACGATCCTCATCTATTACGGTCGATGGCAAATTCTCTCTAAACGCATCATTCACCATCTTTATCTTAACATTATGAGAATTGCAACAATTTGAACATGGACATTTCATCTTACCACTTTTTTGCAACGGCTATATTAACATTCATATATTTTGATGGATTTATATCTGTCAGAAAAAAACTGACGGATTGCCGACTGATTTCCGATGGAAACCGATGGATTTGTATCCGTCGGAAAATACGGACGGGAAACCGATGGATTTCCAACAGAATTATCAATTTTCATGTTTATTGGAAATACGTCGGAAAACCGTCGGTTTTTTTGGATGGAATATAAGTCTGTCGGAAATTCCGTCAGTTTGCGGTAGATTTTTTGTAGTGGTTAGAAATCTATTAGAAAGTTATCAACACCATATGAAATCCAAAAACTGCATAAAATTCTCAAGTTTTGACTCGATAAAACAGAAAATGACTAAAAATAAAATTACCAAAAAGAAAAATAAATGTTAGTAACTTGGAGAATCCTCCCGCCGACTTAGTTTACATCATTACACTGCAAAAAGAAATTAAAAGGAAAATGACTACTTTGACAATAAAATATAAACAACTAAATGAAATGGTTAAGAAAAGAAAAACAGGCGTTTGCGTCAGAGTTGATACCGATCGGTTAACCTTGTCTACCGATCGGTTGTGAAGGAAAACTGTACCGATCAGTGTTTCAAGAGTATCGATCGGTACTCAGTGTATGAAACATCTATGACATTCACATCTTCTGCATTTAGCACCTGCTCCTGAAAATACTTAACAACAGACGTGATTTCACTGTAATAAAACCTCAAAAACAAAACCAAAATCAAAGAAAAAGAAAATAAATAAAAGAAAAGAAAAATCACAAAGTATGGGGGTTGCCTCCCATAAGCGCTTGTTTAAGGTCACTAGCTTGACTGCTGTTTCAGGCATTAGCTGGAATGAGAATTTGAACTTGTTTTTGAACAAGCTCTCAAACCACTTTCTCAATCCTTGGCTTGTCTCTTTTATTGACTTTCTTGGATGTCTTAAAAGAGGAATGAGTATCTCCTTCCAGGACTTCCTTGATCTCATTCTTATCACCAAGGTCTCCTTTTTTCATGACATCCAAACTCTTCTTATCTTCGATAGTGAAACATGAGGCATGCTCAACAGTTTCATTGGTGGGGACAGCATTTTAGAAGGTGAATCTACAAATCCACCAACTATTGCGAGGAAGGGGCTTCCAAGTATCAAAGTCATATAAGAACCATCGCTTATCTCCACAGCATGAAAATCAGTGGGAACCCAGCAATTCCTAACTTGAACACTTATATCATTAATGAACCCTTGTGGAGACGTGGTGGAAACATTTGATAGTTGTAATTGTCCAGAGTTCTAAGTAGAATAGATAGATCATGAGCACCATCAGCTCTCTACAGGCATCATACTGATGGGTAACCACAGCATACTAATCAGTACAAATGATGCTCGACACCGATTGGTGGTAGCCAAGCACCGATCGGTTGGAGTGTATCCAAATATGTCCATGCTTTGATCCCACATGGGATGGAGTTTGCAGCTCTTCATCTTATCAACATCTAAATACTGACTCTCATGGACTAGAGGACTAGAGACACAGCAAGGTCTAATCTTTCGAATAACGAATGGGATGGACTTTGCAGCTCTCTTATCTCATCTATCTGAGCAATATCCTTAGCACTCTTCCTTTGATTCTCCATAAGTTGTTGCATCATACTTTCCTACTTTCTTTCTTAGGGTGCTTGTTGATTTGCAAAGTGCCATTTTTTGTATCCGTTATAGCCTTTCCCTTGGAAACCTCCAGCAAAGTTTCCTTGAGGCTTCTTAGGATACATTTAATCCTGGGGGTTCTCCACATTTGTACTTATGTAGGAGAAATTAGGATGATTCTGATAGTTCTTGTTGATGCCCTGGTTATGATAGTTCCCTTGAACATAGCTCACTTCCTTGGTATCTTCACACCAAGCTCCATCGTCTTCATCCTCACCAACATCCCCAAAAGATAATTGACTTTCTCCCTCAACTTCTTAATATCATCGGTTTTCACAAGAACTTGAACAATGTAAGCATTAAGTACTTTTGAAGCACTCCATTGGTCTTTCTTATCTAGCACAGCTCTTCGAACTGCTCCATGTGATCCATTGGGTTTTCCAAAGCCATCCCATAGAAGGTATTTTGCTTCACCAACAAATGATTTTAAGTCTTGAGAATCATTCCTCTATGGGAGTGGTGGACGAATGCTGACCTCTCAGCATAGCACCAACGTGTTGTAGTCTCCTAAAGTCCCAATCCGAGCAGCTTCATGTCTCGGTAAAGCATCATCATTGCCAATCAATGTAGTAGCATATCGATCAGTACCTGAGGGTCTTGCATACTGATCGGTGTATGAGGCACACCATTTGGTTCCAGAGGAGAAATTTCATTTCCCTGAGCATTCTGATTAACTCCAGCCAAATCTGATTCTTGGTGCTTTTGTTTTCTTCTCTTTAACCATGCTGGCTTGACGTTGGACATACATACTTTCCTCTTCTGAACTTTCCTTGTTGGTACTTTTCTTTTTAGAAAACTTTCTTTTTCCAGCAACTTTTCTTTTTAGGAAACATTCCTTTTCTAGCTACATTCCTTTTTTTAGGAAGCATTCCTTTTCTGAATCTTCTTTGCCTCGGGTTTGCCGATATAGGGTTTCTGGAATTAGGGTTTCCAAAAATTAGGTCAAAACTGCCGTTAACTTCAAACCCTGATTTCTGCCAGAGTTTACATCGGAATCCAGATCGGCCAGTTGATATAGAAAGCTGACATATTGCACTTTCCATTGATATTTATATCATCTCATAACTCTTTATGGTTTGTTGGGAAACTACTCTTGCAGTTAGGCGACGGCAAAATCTGATCTGCAGAGATCCATCCCTGTAGAACGTCCATAACTTTCCGACCAGAGCCTCGATTTGAGTTCTTCTTTGGCTATGGTTATCTCTTGACGTCTTGCATCTTCCCATGAAGTATAGGATGAAAAAGATTCTGTTAGCTACTCGGTTTCCTCTTTCTCCCATAACTGGTCATATCTGTCTTCATCTTCTTCCTCTTCTTTTCTCTCTTTCTTCACATGATATCCCTCTCTCGGGGTCTAGTACGATCGGTAACCACATCATACCGATTGATATGAGAGTCAATTGCTACTGGCCGGTGACAGTGTCAGCACCGATCAGTTGCTGTTTCTGGAACATTCTAAAAATTTGTATTGTCTGCGTTTGAAACAGTTCCTGCATCATATTCAACACTTTACAGAATATACAAGTTAGTTGTTAGTAAAATAATATACATCTATGTGAAAATAATAAAAATTCCTAGACGAAATCTAAATCACGAATTCAAAGACACTCTAATTGTCTCATGGTAACAGCGCCAAAAACTTAATGTGCAGATAAGTTTTAAACCTATAAATAAATACTGCATGTACTTAAGGTATCTATGCTAAGACCTTCTAAGCTAAGAATATTTGAGTTTTTCGTGTCTTAGGAATAGTTTGTATATGTCTAAACTCCTATTTACACAAACAAAGGAGAACCCTAGAATTGAAAAAATGGAAGTTTTGGAGGTGCTGCACCGATCAGTGCAAGTTCATCACCAATCGGTATAAATTAGGTTCCTAACCGATTGTGCTAAGCCATAACCGATTGGTACTCATTCCTGCATACGCTCCAGCTGCGAGGTAGTTTGTCCTGTCTTCAATAATTTGACCATAACTCTTGATCGCACCGTTAGATATCCTTGAAACTACTTGTAAATGAAAGCTACCATCCTCCACTAACTTGTGTCAAAATATGAGAAATATCCAACGGAGTGAAGTATTCCATAGGAGGCCAAACATCTGATGCTTCTGCGCAGTCCTGCATCTCTAATCATCCAGAATCATCTATTTCCACTCTAAACCTTCCTTTTGACTTCAGCAAGTGTACAGACCTATATTTACATAAAAACAAAGAGAACTAACTTGTTTTTAACCAAAAGGCTAAAGAATGGTTACCTAAACAGCTAAAGAAATAGGTAATAATTAGTACTATCATCAATACATGTTGTCTCAATTTACATCAAACTCTGGGTAGTTCAAGACATTATGTTCACCTCATAGCTAGGTAAATCTGACATATATTAAAAATGATTGGTTCAAAGCTAAAAAATGCTACTTTTCATACGCTCTCGAACATTTGTCTAGTTTAGTCAAGTCATGTCCAGTTTAGTCAAGTCAAGTTTAGTTTTTAAAATTTATTGAGTTTTCGTATGTTTAGTGTCATTTCTATTCATGTGGGAGACTGTTAGATCGATTTTTATTTAATTAAGCCAATAGGCTTAATCAAAAAAATGTGAGTGAATATAAATGGGCCATAATGGATTAGCTGAGCTCAAATTGGAGCTCCAGAGGAAGTTAGGTCGGGTTGAACATAGATAACAAGAGACGATAAAATCATAGTCAAATACGTGAGACTCGGTCTCCTTTGTTTTGACGATCCCTGAAAATTAGGTTCATGGAGATTGTGATTTCATCACGTCACCCACTTCTCCTTGATTTGAGTTTGACTTTTTTCAATCGGTGGTTGAACAAAAACCTCTATAAAACTCACGCTTCAAGTCGTCTTTTAGATAGAAATGATTTTACACACATACACAAAGGCAAAAAATCCAGCAATCTCGCTGTTTTTAAGTATGTGTTTCTAGCGTATCGTACAGTAACAGTGCATATTGAACCATGTGTTCGAGTGATAGTGAAACTGGTTATTGGTGGTTGCATCCTAGGATTTGACTCCCATCTCACTACGGGTGATTTGAAGAGTTAAAGAAAGAGATTTTTGTCTCGCGTCCATTCGTTTCTTTTTTTCACGTTTAGGAAATTTAGTTTCAATTATATTTGCATAGTGTTTCTATTTTGAGTTCCTACAGCGTCAACATAAAACATAAGAAAAATGGGAAAGCAACATAGAGCCAAAAACCTACTAGAGAAAGAAACTTACATTTCGAAAAAAAAAAAAAAGTAAAACTGATTTGGAGAACACGTGGAAAATTATGTGTAACAAATGAAGCAGTAAAATAAAGATAAAAAATACAGAAAAAAAAAAAGAAGAAAGAATCTCTGGAACCACATCGACGAAGATTTGTGCATGTGAAGAAACACCAGTTTCACAAGATACAACGAAATATATAAACTTGGAAGAGAGAATTAAATTATTTTTAAAGCAAATCTTTATGGGTAGTAAACGAATCATTCAGCACATAGGAAATCCAGGAAGAAACCCCTTGGACAGAACAGAGAATATAACACAGAAGCAAATATATGGGTCATCTTCACAATAACCAATTCCTTATTCCCAACAAAATTATAAACTAGAGAGAGATTTTCAACAATATTTTTTTTTACTTTTGGTGCTCATTAATATTTTCAAAAAAAAAGCAGTAAATATGGAAGGTGGACCCACCCATTTTTACGATGAAATCGAACCCTTTTGTCGATGGAGGAGAACGGAAAACATAGACATTCTTGAGCTACATCTTCCTTCAGGTATAAATTTATACAACCCAAAAATAATAGATATCGTTTTCTTAGGTTACAATATATTAGCATTATTTCTCAAATATATATATATATTAGCATTTCAATAATGAAAATCCAGAAGTGTACTTTATATATTCAACCCCGCTTAAAAAAAACTCTCCCAACAGCTAAACCCTAGCCGCCAAAACTTGCCTCTCCGATCTCCCTTTCCTCGGCTACCGGTGCTTGGAGATTCAAGTTGTTATAACAAAACAAAAGAAAAAAAACTTACATATCGGTCACTATATTTTAAATCGAAATATAGCATAACACAAGATAACTTTAAAAATTATATTTCATTATACTTTTATTCCACAATTTTTATTTTTTTTAATTAATGGGCTTACTTTGATTCTACATTGCTGCTACTTTTCTTCTCACTTTTTTTTTTTTTTTATTCCAAGTTGATTGTATTTCCAAACGGATTGTTTGGCCGTTAGTGTTAGGTCTAGGAATTAAGATGAGTCGTATGCTAATTATTTCCCCCCGGTTTGAGCTACTAGACCTGTTGTTAAATTCAAGTGTGGTTAATAGAAAAAGAAACAATGATTACAATTTTGATCATTTTTTTTTTTGTTAAAAAATCATCATTTCTATGTTTCTATCATTTAAAAATTGAATTGGTGTTTGTATAGGTTTGAAGAAAGAGCATCTTAAAATACAGATCAACAACAATGGTATACTAACAATAACAGGAACCTGTCCTGTGGACCAAACCAAGTCAATGAGGTTCAAGAAAGAAACAAAAGTTGCGAAAAATGGCAGAATAAATGAGATTCGTGCAAAGTTCTCAAAGGGAGTTCTGTATGTTACAATGCCAAAGACAAGTCCTATAGCAACAGGTCCTTCAGTGTCATTGAAGGGAGCCACATTACAAACTCTAGACCCTAAAGCAGGTGATAATATGACAAATGTAGCAAAGTGTGCAAGTGAATTTCATAGCAAGTTTGGTTCATTAAAGCAAAGACTGTGGAGGAAGACAATAGTTGAGGGTGTAGCGGCCCTGGTAGTTGTGGCTGCTGCACTTGTAGGACTGGTTAAAGCGTACCAATATTTTATGGCATCACCTGTGTGATCAAGTTTCCATAAGACCAGGATGTGCATTGTTTCCAGTTTGTATGATGAATAACAAACATTGTTATGTTTCACTTTACATTAGTTATTCGCCATAAAAGTCTAAATATGTATAAGTTATTATTCTGGGATGATTAAATAAGTGACATTAATAAAAATGATTGAGTAAGTATATGTTGAATCAGAAAATTTACTTTAACTAATGCGGTAACATTTTTTTTTTAATAGACAACTTTAAATTCTTGTTAAAACATTGGCAAGGAAGGAATCAGCCTTTGAGCGGCGAAAAACTCTCCCAACAGTCAAACTCTAGCCGCCAACGCTTGCTTCTACGATCTCCCTTTCCGGCGGCTATGTCGTCTTTCTTCCTCGGCTACCAATGCGTGGAGATTCAAGATGACGCACGCGAGATCTGACTTTAGACTTCCTCCTGCTTCGGTCATGGCGTCGATTGCAGGCGGCGTCTCTCGGCGGGTTAGGTAATGCTCCTGGCACTCTCTCTCTTTTGTTGCTCGAGGACGGCGACTTTAGGTTGAGTGAGTTGTGTTTTTTGCCGTCCATTGAGTTGGCTCTGATTCTTCCTTCGCTGGTTACCAAGGTAAGTTCCTGCTTCGATTTTGCCTTGGGGATTGCAATAGATGGTGATTTATTTGTAGTTGTGTTGCTCGAGGACGACTTCCTCGTAGAGTGAAATTGTTACCCCGCGATTCTCTGATAGGTTAGCTGAGTAGTGTATATGGGTTATGATTAGCTTGGGTTGTCATCGGTTATTGTGTTCGTTGGCTCTCCAGTCCGGTTTTAGTTCCCCTCCGTCTATGCTCTCTGGAGTTAGCTTCAATGCCGCTGGTTCTATCTCTTGTATAGTTGGTGTATAGGTTAGGTTCAGTGGCTCCTTTGGCAACAAGATTACTTCTTTCTCTTCATCTGCGCATCTTTAGGCGAGGGAGTAAAATGTTTGCCACGCTTGATTCTGTATTGATGTTGGTCAAGACGTTTCTTCCTCTTCTCCTTCTCCCTTTTTCAACTAGTCTCTGAGTGTTGCTTCGGGCATTTCATCTTTGACGCAATTTGATTGTTCAAAGCTTGTTAGGAGCTACCTTTCTCTTCCGGTTCTATGAGATTATGGTGAGAAGATGATTGTGCTTTCACTTCAGGTTTGAGCCTCCTTCCTCCTTTCCCAACTTTGGGTGGTGGCACATTTACTCAGAATGTCGAAATCCTTTAGTTGTCTCCGGAAAGGCTAGTAAGCTAAATGTCAAGTTTGCTAGTGGTAATTTTAGCCATCTCATTGTATGTGTTTGAGCCAAGCTTCCAAGTAACAGTTTGGTTTGGGTCTCTTTGGGGTATTTGTTTTGGTTACCTGGCGGGTAAGCTTTCTAACTTGGTAGTTCTGTTGGTTTGCGAGGATTGTGAGGATCACGGGGATTGTTCTCAAGTTAGCATTAGGGATTTTTCTCGGCTAGATGACTTCTGATCTTGTTCGGGTTTCAACTCTTCACCTTGCCAATCCAATAGCCGCCGCTAACCACTGGAGTTGTTTGGTTCATCAATCTTTGCTTCGGTGGTTCTGTCTCACGAGCTTTGTGCTCTGAATCAATCACTTCTATCCTTTTTAGTATTCGTACCTCGCTTTATTTTGTTGTTTTTCTTTGCGCTTTAGAGTTGTTCTTATGTTGTATTTTCAACAATTTTGTAACACTTTCATATGAAATTTCAATAGCAAATCCTTTATCAAAAGAAAATTCTTAATTTTTTTTTTTGTGTTTTTTTTTCTCGACCAACCCAACATGAAATTATAGTTTAAAGCTAAATGTCAGAACAGAGAATGAGTTTCTTGTAAAAGAATGTCAACTGATTATACCGAATCAATTTGACACCTAGAACAAACAAAACAACCATAATAATCATCAGTAGATTGAAGAATGGATTATCACCTTCTTTGATTTTGAAAAACGTTGCACTACGACAACATACTCGTTTTCATTCAATGATAGATTATTTTCAATCCTCCCCATACATCCACTTCCCCAGTCTTCTCTCTGGGAGGTATATAAATTCACAGTTTTTCTATGAAGTTATATAAAGTGAACATCATGTGAGAGAGCACCAGGTTACTGCTGTTGATTCTAATATTAGTTAACTCCAAATTCATGATAAGAATTACAAACATCCCAGAAGCGTGAATGAAGCATATCCATTACTGATATCAGAATCAGTACCTCCTCTCCAAGAGATATTGTCGTACTCTGCTTCTCATCTCCATGAGTGGTCTGGTTCTTCACCCCAATCGATCTCAGAGGTGTTAAAACTCACTCCTTTCATCCTCTTCATCTCCATCATCCATGGCTGCTCTCCTTGATAGTTTCTCGCAAAAACAAAAGGGAAAAGAAGCGTAATAAGTTAAATCTAATAAAAAAAAAAGGAAAGAACAATGCACTGAATTTGTTTTTGACGTTTCTTTTGAAATAAACTTAAAACACAACAATATAATTTCAACAAAAAGAGAATTCAAATTTTATTTTCTTTTTTCGGTTTTAATAAAAATAATTATAAAAATTAAATACAATAAACACAAAAACAATTTTTATGAATTTTCTTTTGATAAATTCAAAACAACTAATAAACTGAAGCAAATAAATTTTTCTTTTTTTTTTGGTTTTTATGAAAGGTACTAAAGCAAATAACAAGAACAAAGCAAGAAAAAACAAATTCTGGTTTTTGTTTTTTGAAAATTGTTAAATCGAAACAACCAAACAGAAAATCGAAAAGCAATAAAGGTTGGATGAACACAACCTAAGGGTTTGAAGCTTTTGAATTTCTGATATCAGATGATGCAAGATCGGAATCATTCCAATTCTATGATCACTTGATGATCGAGAGATTCCAAAACATTGACTACGCAGAAGGTGGAATATAAATAGAGATGGTGGTGAATTGATTGACTCACTCAATCGATGAACAAAACAAGCTAATGAATCACTTAATAACTTGAGTTGCAGACTCAAAAGAACTTAATTGAATCACTCAAATAAGAACTACTGAAAATAAACACAAAGAATTCCCAGCTTTGTGAAGAGAAGAAAAACAGTTTTTCTTATGAACTTTAAAATCTCGATTAAGGGTGCTTTACAATGAGAACAAAACAGTCCTAATGACCTTAAACAAGAAACAGTCTTGCAGAATAAAAGAAAAGAACCGTTGGGGCTTTAATGACGAAATCAGCCAAATAAGGCAAATTGAATGTTGTATCTGATAACTTGGGTGAGAATTGATGTGCTCTTGGGACGTCCAGGTTCAGTGAATGGGTCTTCAAAATGTACAAAAGTAGTGAGGAAAAGAGCTGTTCCTGAATGATCTCCTTTGGCTCCAAATATGGTAAGTAGTAACTCTTCTTTTGAATCACGCGTAAAAGCAGAATGTGTGTTGTCTTGGCAGCTTCAAAACTTCTTGAAGTCTTCTTAGGAGTTAAATAATTTATCAGACCCTTGATCTCCACTTGATTTAGGGCTTTACTTGATTTAAACCAGTCGGATGGGAGCTAAATTGGAATTCGTATACCATCTTCGAATTTAACTCGGTTAGGGATGGTTCATCTTCGATCAAAACTTTCCAAATATAGCATTTCCTGATTTAAACACGAGAAGAGGCTGAGTGCTCGAGTGGTTTCTTCGTAGGCTTGCTTCTCTTGGTCTTGCTCGGCGTTGGAGGTGAGTATTCGGGTATCTTCTATTCTAGCTCGGTCTTGATGCATTCTGACTCGTAGGTTAGATTCAAAATAGGTGGTTTCTAAGTGTTTCTTCAATGGTAGCTTGTATGCTCGATTAGAACTTGATCTGGTTTGTGCTTCTATTTGATTCTAAGTTTCGGGTGGGGCTTCGCGTACCAAATCCAAATTCGATCTTTCAAAGTGGATTCTGGCTCATTCAATCTCCTTAGAATAGGTGATCTGCAAATGATTCTGCAAGCTTAGCTCCTTTTCTTGAACATTTTGATAGTTGCAACATGCTCGACTTCGTTACTCGTCTCCGGGTTGGCATGCTTCATCTTCAACTGGCTTGGCTCTGGGCCTCATGATTCCTCCTGAATCATTGGTCTTCCTATGAATTATTTGTTGAGATAAAGTCATTCGAAGGCCCTGTGCTTGAGTAGAGCATTGCTTGTGAATGATTCCTCCACGTTGGTCCGTATAGAGGCTTGCAGCGGCTGGTTTTGTTTGCTCCAGGTCTGATATGGTTCTGATGTCCGCATCATTAGCCGTGGTTATGTTCAGCTTTGTATCAAGATCTTCCTTCATTGATTTCTCTGTTTCCATCGCTGCCTCTACTGTTTCCTTACTCTCTCTTATCGATTTGATCTTGGCTTTTAAGTTTCTGATCTTCTCCTCTGATTCCTTTAGTTTATCTTTCAACTCTTGCCTCTCTTCACATTCAATCTTTTTGACCTTATCTTCTGTTGCTAGACAGAAAAACTAACAACTTCAAAAACTAAAAAACATAGATCAAAAGACCAGAGGGGCTCAAGGGCTTGTATAATATCTAAAATACCTTTCCAAATGACTTGTTGACACTTGCATGGAATGCTAGAGTTGTATATTCCTTTTATAATACTATCAACCATCCTTTGGTAGCACAAGCCAGCACAAGATGACACTTAAAACCACACACGAAAGACATAAGTACCCATAAAGCACTTTCAAAATAATAACAGCCAACTGATAGGTTAAAACAACTCACCTTGTTCAACAGAAAAATCATATTTTTATGTTTGTGATGCTCTTCCAAAGTTTTCTCTAAATGATGACCCATAGTACCTTATGGATCCCTAGCATCTTAAACTTGTCACACAAAATACCGATCATGCTTATTTAACGAATGGTTTTTGGATCAAGTCACGAGGCCCAACTAGAGCCCAGATCAAAATAAAATAAAGAGTCATATATAAGTAGCTCTTAGCGGTTTTTTTCTCTGAATTTTCATGCCTCCCTATCAGAGAGAGAGAGATCATGAGATGAAAAGAGATAAAGAGAGAAAAGAAGAGGAAGAAGATGAATACAAATTTGACCGGTTCGGGTAGAGTAGCAAATGGAATCCACTTCATCTTCTACTTCATGGAAAGATGAACGACATCAATAGCTAACCATAGCCACAAGCGGATCCTAAATCGAGGCTCTGGTCAAAAAGTTATTGCCATTCTACTGGGGCGGATCTCTACAGATCTGATTCCGCCGTTGCCTAACTAAAAAAGCAGTTTCCCAACGAACCATAAAGTGTTAAGAGACAATCTACATATCAATGGAAAGCCCCAGATGTCAAATTTATATATCAAGCGGAAGATATGGGTTCCAATGTAAGGTCCGGTCGAAATCAGGGTTTAAAACTGATGGCTGTTGTGATTAAACTAGACATAGGTGAGTTAGAGGATTTCATGTATTAATTGATTCACATGTGTCGATGTTAGTGATGTGATATATATAGCATGTGTATTAGGGCACTTGGGCGGGGTACACAGTTGGACTGTTGTATTACCGGAGTAGTGTGTGGCCTCTATGGAGGGAGTGACTGGGCATGATTTCATACGTGAAGCCTTTACGGAGTGTGTGATTGGGCACTATCATATACTATCCTTGACAGAGGGTGTGATTGGGCACTATCCCATACGCCTCGGTGGAGGGTATGATTGGGCACTCTTTGATTCTAAATCCACTACGGTGGGTGCGATTAGGCACTATCCCATACTAGGAACCATTGTTTGTATTGCTTGGGTGCTTTATTTGTCGTGGTTGTTACATGTTTTAGGTCTAGACTCTTGTGGTTATGGTGTTAAACAGGGTATGCGGACTTGTGTGTTGCCCCTAGCATCCCACACCTTGCTGAGTATCTCCCTTGTTACTCATCCCTCTTTTCTCTTGCAGGTTATTTAAGAAATAAACTTTGTTACTTGTTGACGGGTTGTGGCAGGATTGGATAGTCAACACATTGACCAGGATCGTGCTAGGAACCGGGTATCACAAATGTTATCAGAGCCCTAAGTTATGTCAAACCGGGTTTACACATATTTGAGATCATTTTAGAGTCTTTTTAGAGTCTTTTACAGGTTTACACACATTTGAGATCATTTGGATATTCTGGAGCATTTTGGAGAATTTTTGCTGAGAAGTTGAAGTTGGTGCCATTTATGACCAGTCGTGTCGATCGACACCACCTATGTGTGTTGGTCGACACGAGCCCTGTTTTCACACACACGCGAAAATCAATACTTTTGAAGATTTGTAACTTTGCCTAGAAGTTTCATGTATTTACAAATGGCCCCAAATGGTGTTTAGACTATTAATTAGGGTTTTTAGGTTTCTTTTAGAGAGAGTTAACTTTTGCAAGAGATTGAGAGTTGGCGGCTGATCTAATACTCTTTACATTTTGAGAGAAGATTTCGAACCCCTGTTTTTATTTATTTTTATATTTCATATGATATTTATTTCATTCACATCTTTGTTTTCAATTTATATGTATGAGTTGATCTCTTGTTAGGTTTAGGTATTCTCATTAGGGTTTTCATGAAATTATAGATTGACTGATTTGTTAGGATTCAGAACTTGATAGTTCTTCACCTAGGTTGTTCTTAAAGCTAGTTATGCCCTGATCACCTAGAATGTAGACTATAGGTTGTTAAATTGACACGACAGTGTGATTTATAATCTGACAGAACCTAGAGTGAGCAAATTAGATATTTGCAAAGGAATTTGGATTAGATAATTTGTGAACCAATCAAATTTGTTCTTAATGCTTGTTTAGAATTTTAAGATTCACAAAAGAATTTTGTTTCTCAGGTTTTAAACATAGTCAATTCTCGCAACGAAAGTTGGTTAATTTTATCTTTGCGATTTTAGTTCTAGAACTGGTTCATAATTTGATCCTGACTTATTAATTGATCTGCAGTACTTGATTTCCTGAAAAATTCTCTAGACTTGATGCTTTTCCCACTTGATAACAAACCGATTTCATTATTGTTTTGTACTGCTTTTATTTTATTTCTCGTATTGCTTAGCTTAATTCAAAACTATAAAGTCTATCATGAATTTTCTGAATCTCTGTGGATTCGAACCTATATATTACAATTGCATTATGTGCACTTGCAGTGTAGCTCTAGGGATTTAAAACTCGAGCATATCAAGTTTTTGGCACCGTTGCTGGGGACTCTTGATTGTTTCCGAGAGATTTAAGTCTAGAATTTAGGCTAAGTTTTTTATTTTTCAGTTTTACTCACATTTTTCGATCTTTTCATCTTTTGTGCTTCAGGTGTATGCCTAATCGCGTTACCAGGAGCAACAAGGACAATCGGTTTTTGTTTCTTCCGAATTAGGATCTTGAAAAGTTAGAACAAACGAAAAGAAAAGCAAAGAAACCTGTGGAAATGGCTGAGCTTGTGATCTTACGTTAGGATGAAGCTGGTGTTCTTAGAGACCAAGAGGGTCATGTGTGCAACACCATGGGGCACAGACTTGATGAGAATGGAAACCCCATAGTGCCAATTGCTGTCATGGGTGCAGAGTATGCGCAAGAGAACGCACCCATACACGCGCAAGCTGGAAGAGGAAGAACACTTGCGGATTACAACATGCCTGATGAGTTCTATGTGAATAGGTCTGCCATCAGATTTCCTACCTTCCAGAGGAGTGACTTTGAGCTGAAACCATCCTATTACACTTTGGTTAGTCAGCATCCTTTCCATGGCCTTTCTCATGAGCATCCTATGGACCACATCGAGAGGTTTGAGGATTAGGTGACTAGTATGAAGCACAATGGAGTCAGCTTTGACTATCTCTTTTGTAAGCTTTTCCCATACTCTCTTAGTGGTGAAGCAGCTTATTGGTTGAAGCAGTTCCCGACAGGGTCTCTCACTAATTGGGAGGATACCAAGAGGGCATTCCGTGAAACTTCTATGATGATATGAGATCAGAGGACTTGAGGAACAACATATCTCAGTTTACGCAGACACCGATTGAGCCATTCAAGGCTGTGTGGGTGCGATTTAGGGCGTACTAGAGAGATTGTCCGCATCATGGTTTTAGTGAGGTCCATTTGCTTGTTGTTTTCTTTAGAGGCGTGGATTGGAGATATCAGAAGGCTCTAGATGTTGCAGTACTAGGAACTTCAACACGAGGTCTCCAGAAGTAACTTATATGCTGATTGAAAACTTGGCATCTAGCAATAGCACCAAGAATGCTGATTTTGAGAGATAGAAGCAAGCTGGAAACATTAATGGAAAACAGATTGCTGAGCTTAAGACTAAGTTGGATTCAGTTCATAACATTCTGGTGAATAAGAATTCAGTTTAGGCTGCTGTATCAGTTGAGACGTTTGAGCTAGAAGAAGAAGGATGTGACTAGAAAGATGTCAACTACATTGGTGGAACTGGTTTTCAGAGTTAGAGATTTGGAAATCAACAAGGTAGAGGTGGCTACAAAGGAAATGGTTAGAGGAGTACATTTACAGGTAATCAAAACTCTTCTGGTTATGTCTGTAAACCTCAATACCAGAAACCTTTTCAGAGCAACAACAACTTCTGCAAGAATTATGGATCCTCATCTTACTAGACACCTCCTACACCAATTGAGCAGAGTGAGATGAAATATATACTTGAGCAGATACTGGAAGGTCAGCGGAGGATCATACTAATTTGAATGAGAATTTCGAAGCTTTGAATACTCACGTCAAGCAGTTGGATACTTAGGTTGCACAGACTGCTGGGTCTGTGAAAAGGCAAGATGGAGTTCTTCTTGGAAGTACACACGCTAATCCAAGTAAAGAAGTGCCTATGTCGATTGACACAACAACTTCTGTTGGTCAACGCAAACAACCACACGCCAGAGATACGAGTAATGAAGCTTGTGTCGATCGACATAAGGGGTCATCTGGTGAATCAAGTTCTGAGAAGCCGCATATTTCAAAAGAAAGAGTCTACAGACCAAAGGTTCCTTTTCCCAAAAACCCTAGAAAGTCAAACCAGGAGCTATATGAAACAAAGTGCAAGGCTATGATGGAAAAACTCACCATTGAGATCCCTTTAATTGATGTAATCAAGACTACTCTCATGGTTAAGAGATGTTTAAAGAAGATGCTTACCCAGAATATGAGAGAAGAGGAAGGCGTGATGATGATCTCAGAAGTTTGCAGTGCTGTCATTCAGAACAGAATACCAGAGAAGCTTAAGGATCCATGAAGCTTTGTCTTGGAATGCTCTATCTTCAAAGATAGGTTCAGGGGTTCGCTATGTGATCTGAGTATGAATGTAAATCTGATGCCTTACTCGGTTGCTTTGGGACTTGTAATGACTGATTTAACGCCTACGAAAATTTCTCTGATTCTAGCTTATAGGAGCATCAGGATTTTGGAAGGTCTTTTGGAAGATGCGCCAGTGCGAATTGGTGATTGCATGATCCCCACTGACTTTGTGGTTCTGCGATATACTGATGAGCCAAGGATTCTCTTATCCTAGGTAGACCTTTGTTGGCAACAGCTGGTGCACTCATGGATGAGAGGAATGGCAAGATAGCTCTGAATGTGGGTGATCTGGTGATGAATTTTGACATGCATAACCTCGTTAAGCGACTGACCATCAACGGACAGATATTTTATGTGGATACTCTCAGCAATCTACAGAGGGGATCCTTCATTGGATCCCAGAACCTTCAACGGTTCAGATTTGTGTCTACAACATGGAGTTAAGTGTTGTAACTATTCCCGATCGACCGTATTATGCTGATATTGTTTCGATATTGTTAATTACCTTGCTGCAGATGTTGTGCCGGAGACCTTCAAAGGATATGCCAAGAAAAAAATCTTGAGAGATCTCAGAAGGTTTTACTAGGATGAACTATACTTGTAGAAGCACTATGCCGACAGTATTTAGAGAAGATGCATTGCTAATATTGAACTTATAGATGTGTTATTTCGTTGTCATGGTTCCGAATATGCTGGAAACATCGCAACCTTTCCAAGGTTCTTCAACCAGGCTTCTGGTGGTCTACTATATTCAAGGATGCTCATGCATTCATAGCTGAGTGTGATGCTTGTCAGCAAAGGGAAAAGATTAGCAAGGGGCACGAGATGCCACAAAACATCATCCTGGAGGTTAAAGTATCTGATTGTTGGGACCTTGATTTTATGGGACCCTTTTCTTATTCCTATGGGAATTGGTACATCTTGGTTGCTATGGACTATATGTCCAAATGGTTGGTAGCTATCACTAGTCCGACCAATGATGCCTCTATGGTTCATAAGATGTTTAAGACCATCGTTTTCCCTCTATTTGGAGTGCCTCGGATTGTGATAAGTGATGGTGGTTCTCACTTTATCAACAAATTGTTTGAGAGACTGTTGAAGCATGGCGTTCATCACTGTGTGGCTACTCCATATCACACTCAGAAAAGTGGACAGGTCGAGGTTTCAAATAGGCAAATCAAGGAGATCTTTGAGAATAATGTGGGAAAGACTAGAGAAGAATGGTCAGCTAAGTTGGACAATGCGCTATGGGCCTACAGGAGCTGGGGACTACACTGTTTCACCTTCTCTACGGGAAAGCTTTTCTTCTTCTGGTTGAGCTGGAGCACAAAGCATCATGGGCAATAAAGATGATGAATTTTGACATCAAGACTGCTTCATAGAAATGATTGGTTCAGCTGAACGATTTGGATGAAATCCGATACCATGCGCATGAGAACTTCAAATTGTACAAGGAGCAAATAAGGTATATCACGTTAAAAAGATCATCTCCAGGAACTTCGAACCAAACAACCATGTACTTCTGTATAACTCTTATTTACAACTGTTTCTTGAAAAATTGTGTTTTCGTTGGTCAGGTCCTTTCACCATCATAGAGGTCCGACCATATGGTGCTACTGTGCTCACAACATCAGGACTCATTGTGTCTCTAACTGATGAACCCGCTACCTGACCACAGTTCAGTCAAGTCGTGACGTTAAACAAGTGCTGAGTAGGAGGCAACTCACTGGTAAGTCTTGTTTTGTTTTTGTTTTTGGTATGTTTTGTGTCATGAAAAGCAGAAACTGGAATCTCCTGTTGACTATAAGGGTCGGTGCGATCGACACCATCCTTAGTGTCAGTCGACACAAGGAGAAAAAGAAAAATAAGACGAATCCAAGTGTTGGTGTTGATCGACACCACCCTTGGTGTTGGTTGACACCGACCTCCACGAGGTAAGTGCGTATAAATTTTCTTTTTCTTTTTCTTCTTCCTCACTTTCTCCTTCTCATCGCCATCGGAAATACTCACTCCCCAAAACTCAAAAATCCTTGTTTCTTCAGCGATTTGGCGATTCAAAAGCCTAAACTCATTGGATTTTCATGCTTAATCGCTATCTAGCATCTATTCAATCCAATTTCAAGGTATGCTCTTAAAATCTCATAAAATTTTGTTTTGAGCCCTAAGGGTTGGATATTTGATTTTTGCCTCTTTTATCCTAATCTATTGGCTAAATCACACCTATTTAGATTTCTTAGACTAGTTTGTAATTTATTGTCAAATTTTTGGTTTGGTGATGGAATTTACTTACACTTCGTCTAGGAACGAAATGGGGACGATAATACATGGATTGACATTTAATTTGATGTTATGGGCTACTTATGATGATTAGCACCTTATTTTGTACATTTCTGAATTTTGATTTTTGCCTAATCTCTCAGGATTTCATGTCTGCGATGCGATTCCGGGAAGGAACCACACCCAATCTCGACATCATGAAGTCAAGAAAATGAAGATCTCAAACTATACTCGATAAACAAGTAATCTAGCAAGAGAAATAGATGATAGGTTGATGATAAAGTGGATTGAATGACGCCACGACCAACCACGGAAAAGCTTATCGATAAGTCGGTTGATCTTCGGATATACTCACTGAAAGATAGGGTCGGAACCATGGATAAACACACCACAGAACCGGGGCTGATCAATGGATATATGCACCAAAGATTGGGATTGAACAATTGGATAAACACACCAATGTTCTATTCGGAATCACTCTAACAAAAGAGATGAAAATCTCAAAGATAACTTGATTAAAAAGATGATTAAAGAACTAAAGAGTTTCAACCATAATATAAGAAGAAGGAGATCAGGAGGTAAGGAGGATGTTTCGAGAAACCACACCTCGAAAACACAAGGAATAAATTAAATCGTTAAAAGAAAGTTGGAATTTGAAAAATGACTCTTGAAGTCATTTTCCTTCCTTCTTGAGTGTAGGCCACAAAATTTTTCATATAAGATTGACCTTGTTTTTTACTAACAAAATGGACAATGATAGAGTATGAACCATAAACCTCATTAAAAACTTTTCTTCGGAAAACCTAATGGGATAAAACCAAAGAGAAGGGAAAAAGAGTGTTAACGGGCCATACACCCATTTGTAAATCCTCTTGAGCATGTATAACACCAATGTGGCTCGGCTAATATATTCATGGCTCAACTGATCCTTGTGAGTTAATGCTTGGTGAAGCAAAACTCCAACATCTCGGGTAGACACTTTGGTTCGGAGACAAGTCTTGGGTCCAAAAAGGGTTTTCCATGCTTATTTAGCTCCCTGCTTGTCCATTGTCTCATATCCCTTCTAGGCTCCATGCTCCAGATCCTTAGAGCTATCGAGAATCGCATCATCCACCCCAGTTGAAAAAGATTTTTTCTCAAATCTGTTTGACCTGCCACAAACAACGCTAAGTTGGAATCATCAAAGAGTAAATTTATTGGATACTTACCTTGGAGCTTAAGTTGATAAGCTTTGTTGCTGATTCTTCTTGTTCGGTGAAATGGACCATCAATATTTGGTGCCCTTACTTGTTTTCCAACCTCAAAGATCATCGTAAAATGAACAATGGTTTTCTTATCTTTCGTCAAAACAACTCCAATTCTAGTCCTCACAAACAAATAGGACGAGAGAGCGTTTAAGTCCGATGGCTCCTCTTTTGTACCTGCAAAGTTATAAAAACTTTTGGCAAAGAGATCAATGTGTTGTCACAGTCATGGAGTCACAATAAACAAGTAAACATATCTCATTTTGAACCAAAGCATTATCTTTGTCATGTTTCTCTTCTACTTGCATTTTACAACAAATGTTTGGTTCTTAATATTCTTTTAGTAAAACAAAAAATTTCCTCAATGATTTTGGAAGATAATAAACTCATACTCACAGCCCTTAAATCATGAGAAACAAATCGAGCTAAAAAGATACTTATCTGAATAAGATCCTTGGAGTGTTCGGTGCTCGTAATTATCTTGATAAATGAAAGTGGTGTTGGATCCGGGGGTCTTCTTTGATCAAGGCATTGTTGGTGACCAACCTTTCCACTCTAGAGTTTAACTTACACAGTAAGAGCTCTCCTGGTCACCACTAATAAGTTTGGAATGAACAAAATGAAAAAGATCCCTTTTGGGCTCCTCGGGAAACATGTGAAGTGAAGTGATCCAAATCTCGTATGGTAGAGGTCTTGGGCGCTCTAGATAGTCTTCTGATCTCCAAATGTGCCTTTGAGATGCATCACGGATGGGTGGTAGTCCTATGAGGTTATGCTCCTGGAACACGTTCTCATAATCCTGCAAAAGAGACATCATCCCTCTCAGCAGCACCGGTGCAAGGTTAGTCAAGCTCATGAGAGTTTCCTTATAAACAAACAATAATAATGGTTGTTTTTGAAAACATGTTTTGCTTAACCTCACCAGCCCGCACAATGAAATTTTATTGCTTGCCTATGCTTTCTCCCTTTTGCTTTTGCCAAAATTGATCTTTAAAGTCTTTACAAGGATCTCTTGATTACTCTAATGATGAGTGAATGTTTCTTGATCATTAGTCTTCTTGATTGGCCTCAAAATGGTACAATCTGCACAAAGAGAAAGCAAGTTAGCTTTCATCTGTTTTTGGGAGTCTACATAGTTACCTCGGGTTTTAATTTTGGGTGGAGCATATGCTTGTTTCTCCTTGATCAAAATGTTGTACTCGTCCCTAGGTAATTGATGGTAGACCACAACTGCTTCAGCGTGAGTGAATTCTCCTAATTCACGTGTTGTTGCCTCTTTAGGTGTTTCTTGGGTTTGATCTTGTGAAGTTGCTGACACCGAGTGTTGATTCTTTTCTTTTGTGCTTCTTTCAGCTTTCTCATTCTCATGCTCTATAATATGACCTGAATCAACATCTTTTGACAAGAACAAGTGCATCACACAAGAACTGAAATTTTCTAAACCTTGATTAACTTCTTCATTACTTGAGTTTGTTGAGCTCAGTTTTGATCCTAATGAAGTGATATCCAGCTCATGTTTTTTCAGGGAAAGTGGCAGCAAAATGTCCTTTCTTACGACAGTTATAACAAGTGACTTCCTTGGATTTTGAAAGATTAGAGGACTTACATTTGCTTAAGTTTACCGCTTGATTCAAGTGATGGATTTAGGCTTTGCTTGTATTTACGACTACCTCAGTGGCCTTCTTTGGTTGAGATGTTAACTTAGCCTCCATCTTCTCACTTAGAACGATCTTAGAAACTTTCTTTGGTAACTTCTCAAAAAGATATGGTTGTGTCGTAGTCTCCAAGGGTATTGGAGTTTTCTTTTGATCTGGGACTAAGGCTGGTTTCTTTTCTTGAACTGCTGACCCTTGTACTTTGGCATTGGTTTATGGAGCACGGTTTGGTACTAAATCCTTTGGTGCATACTTATACTTCATTAGTTCCCTAAGATCTTTTCACGTGGTTAGAGTTGGCTCCTTGTAATACCAGTGATCATCAACTTCTTGTAACCACCATTTATAAGCATCTCCGGTGAGTTGCTAATTGCAAAAGCTACCTTTTTTCTTAGGATGCGATAGTAGTACCAATTATCCATGTTACTTTCCCACTCTAAGAATTTTCCTTTTCCTGAAAATTTATAGAGTTGAAGCACATTGGTAGGTTGAAAATCCGAACCAAAATACAACTTAGATTTGGGGTGTGAGAGGTTTTTTGTTGGCTGCTCTATGTTGATCTTAGTGTGTTGTCTGGTGGCTTGGGACTAAGCTCTTGTTCCGTCCTTGGTCGTGTTCTGTTCTGCTCTTGAAGAAGTCCTTGACAAAGTGCTATCCCACACTTGCTCTATTTTTGCTGAAATCACTTCAATGAGAAGCTTGTTGCGGTTGTTGATTGTTTCCTCTTTAAGATCGGACACCTCTGCCTGCAAATCAACACAACAACACACCAAAAAAGAGTTCTTTGAAAAGAAATCAGATCTAACACACAAAACACGAAAATGAATCTTCGAATGACGAAGAACCCTAATCGTGACACTTGAAGGTGAGGGGACACTTAAAAATATCAAATCGACTTCAAAAATTCCAGAATCAATTTTAACAAATACTAGACTCCTTACGTTCCAAAACAGTTGATTTAGTAATTTTATCACACATGGTTGATTTATAAAAATTTGACAAAATTTGATAGAAATTGGCTTAACTTCTCGATGATTGCTCTGATACCACTTGATGCGATTCCGGGAAGGAACCATGCCCAAGCTAGACACCGTGAAGTCAAGACAATGAAGATCTCAAACTAAACTCGACAAACAAGCAATCTAGCAAGAGAAATGGATGATATGTTGATGATGAAGTGGATTGAATGACGCCACAACAAGCCGTAGAAAAGCTTATCGATAAGTCGGTTGATCTTCGGATATACACACCAAAAGATCGGGTTGGAACTGTGGATAAACACACAACAGAACAGGGAGTGATCAATGGATATACACACAAAGATCAGGTTGGAGAAATTGCATAAACACACCAATGTTCTTGTCCGAATAACTCCAACAAAAGAGATGAGAATCTCGAAGATAATTTGATTAAAAAGATGGTTAAAGAACTAAAGAGTTTCGACTAGAATATAAGAAGAAGAAGATGAGGACATGAGGAGATGGTTTCGAGACATGCTTCAATAGACCAATTTCTGAGCATTAGGACGAATATGACACGCTTTTCTACAATGCATGGTTGTCGGTTGAGATCAAATCAACGCGGTTCATAGACCATATGACCATTCAGGCAATGAGTATACGGGATGATGTGCTACGGATGTTGTGCAGAATTGGTTTAGGTATGATGCATATGAAGTTATATGATCTCTATCCGGACTTGGTGCGATAGTTTCTTGCCACGAACCATGTTTACTACACCAATGAGCGTGTGAAGGTAGTAGCACAAGAAGGGGTCCTGACCTTCATGTGCAAAGGAGTGAGGTATCACCTTCAAATTCGCGATTTGTGTGGATTGTATAGGTTCAAGAAGTTATGCGATTTTGGGAGGAATCACAAACCCAAAATCGACACTGAGATGTTGAGAACACGAAACGAATGATGCTAGACCCAATTACTGAGCACCTAGCAGTTTAACGAATCAAATGTCACCACAAGAGGTCGCAGAAACACCACTTGATGAGACTAAGAGCATCGAGATAGAATCACACGAAACCGAAAGCAATGATTTATATTTTAGAAAAGATTTTTGATTAAAAAGATAGATAAGAGACAATGAGGTTGAGATGCAGAATATAAAGAAGAAGGAGATGAAGAGAAGAGACAAGAAATAAAAAGTGATGAGTATCAAGGCGCCTTGGAAACTCACACGCAGAACATGCAAAAATTAAAAGCTAACATTCAAATTCAAAAGTAAAGAGATAAAAGATAGATAGGCCTGAGTCTTGAGAAGGACAAGATTGGCCTTGATGATGAATCGGACCTAGCATGATGGCAAGGTGAACATGAGACCCATGCACCTTGTTAAAAACCTTTCCAAGAAAACCACTTGGGAAAAAACCGAGAAGAAGGGAAAAAGAGTATGCATGGACGTCATGGCCATATGCTATCGACAAGTGTGGACTTGACACAACTTCTAGGGTCCAAGTGATCCTCTTGAGTAGTCATTAGGCGCAGTGAAACTCTAAACTTTTGATGAAACTGCCTTGTTGTATAACATTTCTTGACTGCCATGGTGTCTCTGAGTGCTCCATTTGCTCCGAGGTTTCCCCTCTTTTTATCCTTGGCTTTGGCTCCTTGCTCCTTGCTCTTAGAACCTCCTAGGATCGCATCATCTCCCCTAATTGAAATGGATTTGTCCTCAAATCTATTTGTCCTACCAAGAACAAGATTCAGTTAGAATCATAAGATAATATAAATGTTTTTAATGGGTTTTAGAAATCCTGGTAGATCCCAAATGTCCATGACTTGAACGTGAAGGCTAGTTTCGGTCTATTGCTCATCCATAACTGTAAAGATATATAAGGTCTTCTTCCATCATAAGCAAAGTGCTTTGCATTCGGCTTGGTTTGGTTCTTCTTGAAGACTTTGGTATCATTGTATTCTTCTTTGAAGTAGCCACTTCTTTCATTACAGGTTGGCTCTATTCTATGATGATTTGTTCCTAGATGTGTTTGTTCGGAATTATCACCTACAACCTGCATAAAACATTTAGACTCACTCGGCGGTACTGGTGCAAGGTTAGGTGTACAAAATGTTTTACCCGAAGGAACAAATAAGTTAGGATCAAATGGATCCTCATATGAAGTTTTTCCCATCACAGCAAAGAGATTAGTTTTCTTACCTTGCTTGTCCTTACCCTTAAGCTTAAGTTGATGAAGATATTCCTCGTGAGGTGGTAAAGGCACTAAGGTAGTCTTTCTTCCTTTGTACTCAAATGTATGCTTGTCAGTGAATCCATCGTGTACCACTCTTTGATCGGATTGCCATGGTATTTCTAGAAGTATATGCCCAGCTTCCATTGGTAGAATGTCACACAATCCTTCATCTTCATATTTGCCGATGACAATAGGTACCTCTACTTGATGCTTCACTCTCATTTTTCCCTCATCGTTGAGCCATTGAAGAACATAGGATTTCAGATGCTTCTTGATACTCAACCCCAGCTTGTTAACCATCACTTCACTAGCCACATTCATGCAGCTTCCTCCATCGATGATGAGACTACATAGTTTACCCTTGACAAGATATCGCGTGTGGAACAAGTTTTCGTGTTGCTCTAGCTCTTGGCCTTGGGTTGTACAGTCAATGTCCTCATACCCACTAGTAATTCTCCTTTAGGTGGAAGATCCTTATGATCATCTTCACTTGGTTAGTCTCTAGCTGCTCTTCCTCGGACTCATAGTCACCATTTACCTTTTGAACCACGAGTCGCTTGTTTGGACACAAATTAGCGTAATGTCCTTGTCCTTGAAAACTGTAGCATTTGATGTTGCTTTTCCTCGTCTTAGCCTTGCCTGTATCACTTTTGTTTCCGTCAACGGCTTAGCTTCCAATCTTGTAGTGGTAGATGGATAGCTATCTGCTTGAACTTTGGGCTTCTCATCCTTTGAATATTCTCCTCTTGTAAAATTGTTACTTCCAGCCCCGAAATGAGCTCTCATAGAACCTCTCCTCTTAAGGTGCTGCACTATAAGTACGACTTGATGTAGCATCTCTTGTAAATCCAAATGTGGTTTCATTTCCAACCGATCTTGAATCTCACATTGCAAACCTCCTAGAAACTTCAACATCGTAGCTTCCCTATCTTCATGCACATCAGCATTGATCATCAACGCTTCGAACTCTTGATAATAATCTTCAACTGTCTTTCCACCTTGCACAAGCCTTCTAAGTTGGTTTTGTAGCTCATGGTAGTAATAACTTGGCACAAAGCATTTCCGCACTAATAGCCTTCCTCTTGGTCTATGTCTCAACTGGATATTCTTGGTTTCTTCTCCTTGATTTCACGAGTTGGTCGCACCAACACAATACATAGTCACTGAACTCCGTAGCACAACCTTCACTCAATTTGCTTCTGTATAGAACTGACAATCAAAGACCATCTCGATCTTCTTCACCCATTCCAAGTAGGCGTCGGGATCGTTCTTTCCTTAAAACTGTGGTAACAAAGCTTGAGACTTTCAAAGCTATTCTGTTGTTGTGTCCTCTCATCTCTAACTCGTGATGCCTCCTATGACTGCTTTGTGACGAGTTGCTATAGTATTCCTCAGCATCAACATTTCTTTGTCTTCACGTAAGATCTCTCGCCAGCTCTCTTGGATTTTCTTCTTGTCGCCTTACTTGCTCCACATTTCTTGGCTTTGTTTCTCACCTGCTCAGTTCTCTGTAGGTTTGTATACTCATTGGTGATCACATGAATGATCTCTTCTCGAAAAGAATTGATCTTCTCCTTCATCTTCTGCTCCAGGTTTTTCGTAAGTGCCTTGTTAAGGAGTTTGTTGCAGTGGCTGCTTTAATCTTCATCAGTTTCAGACATCTCTACCTACATAAAAACAACAAAAGACCAGTAAAATGTTATTCGAAAAGACAACCAGATTGATTCGCACATAAACACGAAAATGACCCCTCAACTACTGAAGGACCTTATTCGCGACTGTTCATCAAAAATGATCTCAAAAAAATATCAGCTCAACTCCAAAATTTCCAATTTTAATTTTAACAAATACTAGACTCGTCCTAGGTTCAAATGCAGTTGATTTCAAAGTTTTATCGCAAACCATTAATTTATGAAACTTAGGACAAGATCAGATAGAAAGCACTCAACTACTCGATGGTTGCTCTGATACCACTTGATGCGATTCCAGGAGGAATCACAACACAAAATAAACGCCGATTGTTGAGAAGACAAAAGGGATGATGCTAGACCCAATTACTGAGCACCTAGCGGTTTAATGGATCGAACGTCACCACAATAGGTCGCGGAAACACCACATAATAAGACTAAAAGCTTCGAGATTGAATCACACGAAAACGAAAGCAATGGTCCGAGACTATAGTCCTTGGTATCCCATGAAGCCTCACTATTTCCCGAAAGATTATATTGGCCATATCGGTCGCATCAATGGCTCGGAAACATGGTATGAAGTGGGCCATCTTGGAGAAGCGATCCACAATTACGAAAATTGTGTCCTACTGGTCGACATAAGGTAATCCAAGTACAAAATCCATCGAAAGGTCCACCCAAGGAGTTGTGGAGATTGGTAGTGGAAGGTATAATCCATGGGAGTTGTCCCTTGACTTGGCCTTCTGACATGTGATACATTGGTCACAAAACTTGAAAACCATTTTCTTCATCCTTGGCCAATAGAAGTGTTCTCAGAGAATGGCCAAGGTCTTCTCTATGCCGAAGTTACCCATCATAGCTCCTCGGTGAGCTTCCCTTAACAACAACTCCCTTAAAGTACCGTTGGGTATACATAGCCTTTTGCGTTTGAAGAGAAATCCCTCATGAATGAAGAACCGGGCGTAACCCTTGCCAAGTTCTTGGTAGCAATCTCCTAGGTCTTGGTCAGTCGGATAGGACCCCTTCATGGTTTCAAAACCGAAAATCTTAGCGTCCATTACGGTTATCAACGCATGTCTTCGGGAAAGTGCATCAGCCACAATGTTCTCACTGCCTTTCTTATACTTGATCACATAGGGGAATAATTCAATGAACTCCAACCATTTGGCAGGTCTCTTCTTCAAATGGTAATCACAGAAAACACAGAGATAAATCCTAACACGTAATTATTCCGAAAAAAAACAATTTTCTGCAAGTTTCTAGAACTTCCCGGGATGAATAAACACTAGACTTCCAAACGCAGACCTAGAAAAATAATAAAATATTGACACTTCAACATCAAGTAACTAACTACACATTTTTTATAATCACAAAAGAACAAAATGATGATCCACGTAATCATCTTCCTCCTCACAACTGTGCAACACGGACGGCACCATCAATGTCACGCCAATCACGACATTCGACGATGATCACCACCTCTGCTACCACAGGTTGTGATCTCAACCTTGACACCACTACTTGATGCAACGGCCAGTTTCCACTACATCACCTTGATGTACCCGTCCCGCCTCACGTCTCACCGCTAAACTCCCTCACCGATCAACCTCCATCAACACCCACCTGCAACATTGATCAACCCCAACATCAATCAACTCCATCATCGCCAAACACCCTCCGATCATCACGTTACCACAACTCACGCCTAATGCTCACTGCTAACTCTATCCCAAATCAACGAAACAACAAAGAGAAGTGGTTCTTACCATGATAAGGGATGAGATGGAGAGAGACTTGAAGCTTCTCCCTCACAGCAACCCCAACGACGGTCACCTCCACTCTCTCTCCGTTCAACACGAAGCCTCTCCCTCTTCTCTTGTTTCTTGCACCACACAACATTACGTTCCCCTTCTCTCATACCACCACCAATCAAGACTTAACTCTGTTTTCTTTTGCTCGACAGAGGCAACAAAACTCTAAGTAGGTCATTTTGCTGCGACGCGACTTATAGAAGACGGAATAGGGATTTGGGGATGGTTTTTAATAAACCAATAGGAGATTAGGGTTTTTGTTTTATTAGGATTAAACCAATTAAATCGGAATTAAATTAAACCAAAATTATTTGATTTTTATTCTAATTAATTTAAACTGAGATTTAAAATTAAACCTAATCAATTAAACTCCCTCGGTTAATTAATTAACCCATAAAAATAAATTAAAATTTCCCGTTTCTGGGACACGGATGTTACAATTCTCCCCCACTAACATAGATTCGTCCTCGAATCTAACATCTCAGTGAACATCCACAGCATAGCATAACCGCTATTCTACTCAGCATAGTCACATGACCATAACGTTTTTGCATAGCGTTTTGGCTAATATGTCAACACTACATTGTTTATATTTAGTTCAGTACTCCCGGAATCCTATACCACAAGACCCACTTGGTTTGAATAAATTACGCCTATTAGATCCTTGGAACAGCTCAGTGCAGTAAGAATAATAGGCATCTCGGAGTCTAGCATGAACTAATCTGCAAAAACTACGCCTACCGGATCCCTGGAACAGCTCAGCGCAGTTAAAATGACAAGCATCTCGGACCCCATCAAACACGACACGATCCTCAAAGCCGAACTAAGTATAAACAACTTAACAGCACAGGATATTCAATAAAAACTCCGCTTATTATTGAATAAAAGGTAACACCGTACATCTTTATAAATTTTAGCAAAAACTAAACGAGTACCACAGCTTAAATAGCAAGAAAATAGAACAACTCAGCAAAACAGCACTGGGACTCCAGCTAAGTCTCCAGCTTTCTAAACCACTTGGAAAACTTCCGCTTCATCCTCGCTTCTGGTTCCCAAGTCTCCTCCACTGCTCCATTGCAGTCCCTCAAGATCTTCATCTCTGGAACTTGCTTTCTCCTAATCAGCCTGAGACTACGGTCAAGTACCTCCAGAGGCCTCACCTCTACAACTATACTCGGTAGAAGATCAGATGGAATCTCAGCCATCACCCGATCATCCTAATGCAGGGACTTCATCAGGTCCGAAACGTGGAACACCTTATATAATGCCTGCATCTGATGTGAACATGGGCAGCAAGGAGCTTGAACCAGAGCCACAAGAGGATAAGGAGGACAACAAGTATCAAGGAATGCAGCATGAACCAGAGCAAGGACATGTAGATAAAGATTTGAACCTCTCCTTTGCCCCATTACTCGGTCCAAGCAAGCCAAGCTCAAGACAACTTTGCAACACCTCCTTAACACAATATTGGGCAGTTTAGGAAATGCTAATTTAACCACATTGGTTGTGATACAAGCTTCCTAAATGTTTATCAAGAGAAGTGATGAGACTTGTACTCTTTTTCCCTTCGTTTGGTTTTGTCCCAATGGGTTTTCCAAACAAGGTTTTTAATGAGACAAGGCCTCATCACTTGTCCACAAGCCTCTTAATAAACCAATGCCCATTTCTCTCTTCTCCAAGCTGTGGCAAATGCATTCAAGGGTTTAGTCAAAGTGTTCAAAATATGGTTTAATGGTTGTAGAATTCCAAGAGTTGTATTTTGTTAAGTTTCATGCACCATGAACCATATATGTATCCGCCTCCTCTGTACTTTTCAATCTATCAAACATCTTAATAAAAAACTTTCTCATAACTTGTTTGATCAAATTCGCTTGCTTAAAGTGATTGGATCTTCATCCTTCACGCCTAGCAAGTCTTGATAATCTAAGGATTCTCCATAGTCCTTAAGAAGTATCATTCACTTCCATCCCTTGTTCGAAGCATTGGGTCTTTACCCTCTCCAAAACAAGTTTGATAGTCTAAAGGTCGTTCATCAACTTTGGAAGTATCCCCTCGATCCATCCTTCGTTCCAACCATCGTTGTCCTACGTGCCAACCCTCGTCGCCAGACCACGTCCCGCCTCGAGTCATCTCGCGTTAGACCCCCTCGCATTCCCACAAATCACCATTTCCGCAACCTAAACTACCATTTCGATTCCTTGCAACCTGTTGGAGATCATCCTACACTTGATCCTACCCAGTATCACATCAAGTGGTATCAGAGCAAGCTCCACACCAGGTTGTGTCTTACCCACTCTATTACACCTCTTTACATTCCGATCGATTTTGTCTGTGACCGTTCGAATTTTCATAATTATTTGGTGTTTGATAAAATTGTGAATTCAGCTTCTAAAGCGTCTTTTACACAGTTAAAATTGATTTAGAAATTTTTGAACACAATTTGATATTTTAATCTGACTGATCAACTTCAAAGCATTTTTGCGCGAAAAGGTTTTCTGTGATTTTTAGTGTTTCGATTTTCATTAATCCGTTTTAATTGCAAAAAGCAAAAGATCAGTTGGATCTGTTCTCAAAAAGAGACTAGTATTTGAGAAAATTGTTTCTAAAAATTTTAAACGTATTTTGGTAATTTTCTCAGTTCGAACAAACTAAACTGTCGCTTGGGATTCAAGCAAGCTTGCCGAGTGTTGTGTTTGTGATATCTTCGACAGTTTTACTTGTTATTTTTTTAAATTTGGACAGGTACCATGGTGGAAACCAGCCATGATGAGGAAGAATCCGCAAACTTCAACAAGCAACTTCTTGATTCTTTTAGAGCCATCATGGATGAAAGCATGGCGACCATGAGAGCAGAATTAGAAAGATCCATCAATGACCGACTTAGGAGGCAACCACCGCCTTCTGATGCTGAGCAATACTATAGCCAATCCTCTAGATAATATCATTCAGGGAGACGACGACCAAGAGAGGATCAACCCCTTAGAAATAACCAAGCCAATCCTTGAGACCCCTTAGCCGGTCTTAAGCTCGAGATTCCATCTTTCCATGGAATCAATGATCCGGAAGAATACCTAGAATGGGAAAAGAAAGTTGAGATAGTCTTTGACTGTAGAGAGTTCACACAAGACCATCAGGTTCGTATAGCTCCAACCGCATTCAAGGATTATGCTCTAAGTTGGTAGGATCAGTTGGTAACTTCTAGGGGAAGGGCTGGGGATCTTCCTATAGAAACATGGAACCAAATGAAGATCATTATGAGGAAGCGGTTCGTACCTAACCATTACCATAGAGAACTACACCTAAAGTTGAGGAATCTATCTCAAGGAAGTAAGTCCATAGAAGAATACTATAAGGAGATGGAAGCCTTGCTGACTAGGGCCGATGTTTAAGAGGATAGCGAAGCCACTATGGCCAGGTTTATGGGAGGCCTTAACCGGGAGATTATAGAATGACTTGAGGTTCATCATTAGGTGGAAATGGAGGAACTTCTCCACAAGGCTATCATGTTTGAAAAACAACTGAAGCGAAGGAACCCAAGACTCGGATATAATCCACCTAGGTTCAACATAACCAGAGATGACAAGATTAAGGACTACAAGCCATTTTCTAAAACTAAATCAGAAGAGCCACGTCTCAAGAGCATTGATAAGGGATCAAGTACCAAGACCAGAGAAATACAATGTTTCAAGTGTAAGGGCTTTGGAGATTATTCAAACGCCTGCTCCAACAAGCAAACCATAGTCATCCGAGCCAATGGAGAGTAAGAATCAGAAGAAGAACTTTCTGAGGCTGAATCTATGGAAGAGCATGTTGCAATGCCCGTGGTTGGTCAATTATTGTTCACAAGACGAACTTTGAATCTACATTCTAAGTCCGAGAAGAATGAACAGAGGGAAAACTTATTCCACACCCGTTGCCTTGTGAACAAGAAGGTTTGTAGTCTAGTAATCGATGGGGGAAGTTGCACTAACGTGGCAAGTGAATCCATGGTAAAGAAACTTGGATTAGAAGTCATTAAGAGAGCTAAACCGTATAAGCTACAATGGCTTAATGATGAACCAGAATTGGATGTGCAAAACCAGGTTCTAGTGCCTTTGTCCATAGGAAAGTACGAAGATGAAGTGTTATGTGATATCCTACCTATGGATGCTGGACACATATTACTTGGAAGACCGTGGCGATCCGACCGAAGAGTAATGCACAATGGCTTCACCAACTGGTACTCATTTGAGTTTAAGGGCAAGAAAAATATCCTAGTACCATTGACTCCACAAGAAGTTCATTCGGATCAAATCGCCTTGAAGAAAAACAAAACCACGACCGAATCCAAGCCCAAGCAGCCGACCAATCTTATGGTCAAACCTCAAACAGGGAGTTACTCGCCAGCCCTACTTTTTGTGTTTAAAGAGTGCCTTAACACTAACCAAACCATGCAGGATCTACCTAGCAAAATTCAGTTTCTTTTGCAGGAGTTCCGAGACATATTCCCGGAGGAGAATACACGTGGATTACCCACCATCCGAGGAATAGAGCACCAAATCGACTTTTTGCCTGGAGCTCCTCTTCCGAACATACCCGTCTATAGGACAAACCCTATAGAAACCAAAGAGCTTCAACAACAAGTAACTGAGCTAATGGGAAAAGGACATATCCGTGAGAGCATGAGTCCATGCGCCGTACCTGTTCCACTTGTCCCTAAGAAAGATGGAAGTTGGAGGATGTGTGTCGATTGCCGAGCCATCAACAATATCACTGTAAAGTATCGCCATCCTATACCTAGACTAGATGATATGCTTGATGAATTTCCTGGTTCTAGCTTCTTTTCAAAGATAGATCTTAAAAACGAATATAATCAAATTAGGATGAAAGAAGGGGATGAATGGAAAACGGCATTTAAAACTAAGCATGGATTCTATGAATGGGTAGTCATGCCTTTAGGGTTAACAAGCACACTTAGCACTTTCATGATGTTAATGAATCATGTCCTTAGGGCATTCATAGGTCATTTTGTGGTTGTATATTTTGATGACATCTTAGTTTATAGCCGCAGCCTAGATGACCACGTGGATCACCTTAGGAAAGTTTTGGAAGTGCTTAGAAAGGAAACCTTGTATGCCAACCTTAAGAAATGTACTTTTGGAATGGATAACCTTGTGTTTCTAGGTTTTGTTGTGTGTGCAGATGGCATTAAGGTTGATGAGGAAAAGATTAAAGCGATTAAAGAATGGCCAAGTCCAAAGAATGTAAGTGAAGTAAGAAGCTTACATCTAATTGCCGGGTTCTATAGGAGGTTTGTCAAGGACTTCATCACAATAGCAGCTCCACTTATCGAGGTTATCAAGAAAAATGTTGGATTCAAGTGGGCGCAAGCTCAAGAAGCCGCGTTTCAAACCTTGAAAGACAAGCTTACACATGCCCCGGTTCTATCTCTCCCTAATTTCGATAAAAACTTTGAGATTGAATGTGATGCTTCAGGAATTGGTATTGGTGATGTTCCTATGCAGGATCAAAAGCCCATAGCCTATTCTAGTGAAAAACTTGGAGGCGCCACACTCAACTACCCAACTTATGATAAGGAGCTCTATGCGCTTATTAGGGCATTACAAACTTGGCAGCATTACTTATGGCCCAAGGAATTTGTCATCCACACGGATCACGAGTCTCTTAAACATCTCAAAGGTCAACATAAGCTCAACAAGAGACATGCCAAGTGGGTTGAGTTCATTGAAACCTTCCCATACGTGATCAAGTACAAAAAAGGTAAAGAGAATGTAGTAGCCAATGCTCTTTCTCGAAGGTACGTTCTCTTAAACTCTTTGGAAGTCAAATTACTTGGTTTTAAGCAAATGAAAGAACTCTATGCTACTGATGATGATTTTAAAGACATATATGCATCATGTGAGAAATGCGGTTCGGGAAAATTTTATAAGGCCGATGGATACTTGTTTTATGAAAACCGGCTATGTGTGCCTAACTTTTCTTTGCGAGACTTGTTTGTCAAGGAAGCTCATGCAGGTGGCCTCATGGGACACTTTGGCGTGGCAAAAACCTTAACAATACTAAAAGACCATTTCTTTTGGCCTCATATGAGAAGTAATGTCGAGAGAGCTTGTCAAAGATGTGTCATTTGTAAGCAATCCAAACACACTACCCAAAACCACGATTTGTATATTCCTTTACCTATTCCTTTGCATCCTTGGCATGACATTTCCATGGATTTTGTAATCGGATTACCTAAGACAAAAACCGGTAAGGATTCAATCTTTGTGGTAGTTGACCGATTTTCTAAAATCGCTCATTTCATCCCTTGTCATATAACTGATGATGCCATTCATGTAGCAGGTTTATTCTTTAGGGAAATAGTTAGGCTTCATGGCATGCCTAGGACGATTGTTTCGGATAGAGACACTATGTTCCTTAGTCACTTTTGGAAAATGCTTTGGTCTAAACTAGGAACTAGGCTTTGTTTCTCTACAACTTGTCATCCGCAATCTGATGGGCAAACTGAAGTAGTCAATAGGACTTTGTCTACATTATTGCGTGCCATCATTAAAAATAACCTTAGGACTTGGGAAGATTGTTTGCCTCATGTAGAATTTGCTTATAATCATGCTAGGCATTCCGTATCCAAGTATTCTTTATTTGAAATTGTTTATGGATTCAATCCCACCTTACCTTTGGATCTAATGCCTTTATCTTTGAATGAAAGAATAAGTCTTGATGGAAAGAAAAAAACTGAGTTTGTTAAGCATATTCCTGAAACGCCGCGGAGCAATATTGAACATAAGACCAAGCTATACACCGAGAATGCAAACAAAGGCCGCAAAGAGTTGGTTTTTGAAGAAGGAGACTTGGTGTGGATTAATCTAAGGAAGGAAAAGTTCCCTAAGGAACGAAAATCTAAGCTTATGCCTAGGATTGATGGACCAATCAAAATCACCAAGAAGCTCAACGACAATGCCTACCAACTGGATCTCCAAAGTAAGTACCAAGTGCATTCAAGCTTTAATATTATTGATATTGTGCCTTATTTTGCAGATGAAACTGATTTGAGGACAAATCCTTTTCAAGTAGGGGAGGATGATGTGAGCATGGGCAGAAAGGAACTTGAACCAGAGCCACAAGAGGATAAGGAGAACAATGAGGATCAAGGAATGCAGCATGGACCGGAGCAGAGACATGAAGATGAAGATTTGAACCTCTCCTTTGGCCCCATTACTCGGTCCAAGCAAGCCAAGCTCAAGACAACTTTGCAACACCTCCTTAACACAATACTGAGCAGTTTAGGAAATGCTAATTTAACCACATTGGTTGTGATACAAGCTTCCTAAATGTTAATCAAGAGAGGTGATGAGACTTGTACTCTTTTTCCCTTCGTTTGGTTTTGTCCCAATGGGTTTTCCAAACAAGGTTTTTAATGAGACAAGGCCTCATCACTTGTCCACAAGCCTCTTGATAAACCCAGGCCCATTTCTCTCTTCTCCAAGCCGTGGCAAATGCATTCAAGGGTTCAGTCAAAGCGTTCAAAATATGGTTTAATGTTTGTAGAATTCCAAGAGTTGTATTTTGTTAAGTTTCATGCACCATGAACCCTATATGTATCCGCCTCCTCTCTACTTTTCAATCTATCAAACATCTTAGTAAAAATCTTTCCAATAACTTGTTTGATCAAATTCGCTTGCTTAAAGTGATTGGATCTTCATCCTTCACACCTAGCAAGTCTCGATAGTCAAAGGATTCTCCATAGTCCTTAAAAAGTATCATTCACCTTTGGAAGCATTGGGTGTTTACCCGCTCCAGAACAACTTTGATAGTCTAAAGGTCATTCATCACCTTTGGAAGTATCGCCTCGAGCCATTCATCGTTCCAACCATCGCCATCCTATGTGCTAACCCTCGTCGCTAGACCACGTCTCGCCTCGAGTCATCTCACGTTAGACCCCCTCGCCTTCCCGCGAATCACCATTTCTGCAACCTAAACGACCATTTTGATTCCTTGCAACCTGTTGGAGAACATCCTAGGACTTGATCCTACACAGGAACACATCATCATTGCCTCTGGTTACTCCAGCCTATAAGCAACCGGCCCGATACACTTTAACACACCCTAACATGACCCATATATCGAGGACGCAGCTTAGTCTCGGAAATAGACCTTTTCGGACCTTGTAGCATGGTCATCTTGAGATACACCATACCTCCAACAACAAACTCCAACTCCTTTCTACGCTTGTCAGCGTAGCTCTTCTGCCTATCTTTTGCCTCGTTCATGTTCAGCTTAACAAAATTGGCCCCCAGCAAACTTCTCTCCCCCACTTGAGTCTAGCACAGCGATGTCCTGCATGGTTTACCATAGAGAGCCTCAAATGGTGTCATATCGATACTAGCCTAGTAACTGTTGTTGTACGCAAACTCCACCAAACTCAAGTGGTCGAACCAATGTCCACCCCAATCCAGCAAAAACATCTGCAACAAGTCCTCCAATGTCTCGATAATGCGCTCTGACCATCCATCCATCTGCGGATGATAAGCTATACTCATGTTTACCTTAGTGCCCATCTCTTTCTGAAAAGCTCTCAAAACAGCGATGAGAACTTCGGATCCCGATTTGACACTATACTCACAGGTACCCTATGCAGGTTCACAATCTCCCTGATATATCTCCTAGCCAAGACCTCAGCTCCATTGGTCTTTTTGATAGCCAGAAAATGTGTTGACTTGGTCAACCTATCAATGATGACCGAGATAGCATCCTTGGTTCTTGAAACCGGCAGACCAACCACGAAATCCATGGTGATCATATCCCATTTCCACTCTGGAATGGGTAAACTCCTCAACAAGCTGCTCAGATCCTGATGGTCAGCCTTCACCAACTGGCAGGTATCACACCTGGCAACCCAGCTGGCAACATCCTTCTTCATCCCTACCCACTGATAATACTGTTTGAGATGACAGAATTGAGAACTGACTGCGGTGTGCTTCCCTAAGAATTTCCTGCCTAAGCAAGTCATGCTTCTATACACACACCTTGCCATGCAGCAATATGGTCCCATTTCTGGAAACCTCATAGTTTGACTTCTCTACTCTAGAAGCCACAATCAACTCCGTATATAACTTCTTTGCAACCCATACTCTGCTCAAAATATTGGCCTGATTGGCCGCTTCTATTCCCAATGGCTTGAACTCCTCGGATACAACACACAACCGCAAGGCACTCACCATGTCCACTAGAGTCTCTGCATCTCTCTCTGTATCCGAGATCACTCACCTCCGGCTCCAGGCATCAGCCACGAGATAAGCTTTACCAGATGGTAAGCTATCTCCAGATCATAATCCGTAACCAGCTCCATCCAGTGCCTCTACCTCAGGTTGAGCTCGAACTGAGTAAAGATGTATTTTAGACTTTTATGGTCTATGAGAACCTGAACTTTTCCGGCATACAAATACGACCTCCAAATCTTCAGAGCAAATACTATCGCTGCCATCTCCAAGTCATGAGTTGGATAATTGCACTCATGTTTTCTCAACTACCGTGAAGCATAGGCAATCACCCTCCCCTGCTGCATAAGCCCACATCCGAGTCTCAGCCTGGACGCGTTAGTGTACACAACATACGGCTCATCTTGCTCTGGCAAGGCTAACACTTGCATGCTTACCAACATCTCCCTGAGCTTTAAAAACCTGTACTCACACTGCGGTGATCACACAAAAGGAACTGCCTTCCTGGTAAGTTTGGTCATAGATTAAGCCATTCTGGCTAAACCTTTGACAAACCTCTGGTAATAACCAGCTAGCCCAAGGAAGCTCTGAATCTCCGTCGCATTCCTCAGTCTTGGCCACTCTTTTATCGCCTGAATCTTCTTCCGGTCCACAGCTACTCCGCTCTCTAAGCAACATGACCCGAAAAACCCATCTCTTGCTGCCAGAAACTGCACTTGCTCAACTTAGCAAATAGCTGCTGCTCGGGCAACTTCTCCAAAATTCTCCTCAAGTGGTTCAAATGCTCCTCAGGACTCTTAGAATACACAAAGATTTCAGCAATGAAGATAATGACGAACTCATCTAGATACTTCTAAAAGACCCGGTTCATCAACCTCATAAATGCAGCTGGTGCATTAGTCAACCCGAATGACATCACCACAAACCCGCAGTGCCCGTATCTCCTCCTGAAAGCCATCTTCTGAACATCCACCTCAGCTATAGGAATCTGGTGGTATCCAGACGTCAAATCAATCTTGGAGAACCACGTAGCTCCGCCAACTGATCTAACAACTCTCCAATCCTCGACAGCAGATACTTATTCTTCACAGTGACGCAGTTAATCCCCCGGTAGTCGATGCACAACCGGAAACTCCCAACTTTCTTCATCATAAACAAGATCAATGCTACCCACGGTGAACTATGCGGTCGGGTAAAATCCTTCTCCAACAGATCCTCCAACTTCTTCTTTAACTCAGCCATATCGGCTGGAGGCATCCTGCACAGAGTCTTAGACAACGGTGTGGTCCCTAGCTCCAACTCGATCATGAAAGAATACAACCTCGACTGCGGTTAACCTCTCAGCGGCTAGAACACATCTTCAAACTCCCAAACCACCTCAATGTCCTATAATGCTGACTCCCCGACCTCACTGGCCATCGATATGGTCGCTAGGTATACCTCCCTGCTTAATCTGCCACTCGGCATGAATAGCTGAAACCACCCACTATTCTCTTGGAAACCGGTCCTACCCCTTGGTAAACCAACCTTCTGATTGCCCGTTCGAAAACGACTCGGCCTCTATGACAATCGAGATTAGCCTTGAACTTCCCCAGCCAGTATATGCCCAAAATGACGTCATAAAGCTCCATCTGACAGACTATCAAATCAGCCGGCATTGACTCTCCAGCGATGAGAATATCGATGCCCTCAGCACAACCTCGAGTCTCCAATAACCAACCCCTAGCAACTCTCACTACTCCTGAATGATCACCAGAGAGCTCTTAGATCCCATTCCCAGACAACCAGCTCGGTATAACAAAACAGTGAGATGCTCTGGAGTCAAACAACACATGAGACTTTACGCCCGTTACGCTTTAAGACCCTACAAAAACAATAAGGTAAGATTACCAGACACAACAACCAGCTAGAAATCTAAACCCTTAAAGAAAACAACAAAAAAGGTTAAGCAACTAACCAGTTATCGGTCTGCTGTTGCTTGCTCTACCGGGTCCCTTTCGGTGAAAGCAAACCCGCTCATCAGCCTTGGTACAGTCGGTGATACGGTGTCCTAGATTGCCACACCAGAAACACCGATACCCTGCACCCATAGCTTTAGAAGTGTCCTCCCACTTCCTCTTCTGCCCCTGCTCACGGACTAGGCTCCTTTGCTCGGAGCAAAACTCTAAGGCTTCCTCATAACCTCCGATATGGACTCTTGCCTCATGCCCTCCTCGATAAAGGCAGCCCGCTCAACCAACTCCACTACCAAATCATAGCTTCAAACGTTACAGCGGATCTTCATCTCAAACTGCATGCCTCGCAAGAACCTATGCACCTGAGACTTCTCATCATCAAGACCCCTGCATGCATACTGCTTGAGCTAGAGTATCGCACCCCTACCAGTCATGCCAGCCTGAACACCTCCAATTGGATGCTCCACTCCCACCTGCTCCACTGTGACAATCTGCGCCATGCTCTCCCCAGATGACTCTGCTGCCACTCCAGCTCTGCCCGCTCAACCTCCAGACCAGCTTGGCAACCACGACTGGTTCGGCCACCACGACCCCAAACTCTACCAGGATTCACCATCTGGCAAAACCAAGGGGTTATTAAATTACCACTAAAAATAATAACCAAACACAACAAGGAAGTTTTACCGCGGAACTGTTATCGGCCAGAAGATGGCATAGCCAAACACCCCAAAAAATAACAACAAAGCAACGCAGCAAGAAATCTAGCAGCCCTAGAATCAACTCTGCTTGAAATGCCTCGACCCAATTTTTTTTTTTTAATTAATATTCTCATAAATACTAATAACTCCTGGCAGACGAAACAAATAACAACTTAGCAATAAATATTTCTTATAAACTAATAAATTTAAACCAACTAACAACCTAACGGTTTACAAAAGCAGCCAACAACAACAGCGATAAATAATAAATAAAGCACCCTCACGGTATGTCATCTCGAACTGTCACCGCAGTTCCACGAGCTTCAGCTAACTTTACCCTTTCTCTTACCTGCGCCATTACGAATAGACGTAGTCAGTATTTAATAAATAGTGAGAAGGCGATCAACCCGACTACTAGGTCAATTAGGACAAATTTACGAAAATACTCCCAGCATAATTAAATGCTCGGACTAGACAAATAGCAAAACAACAACTTGATAAAAATTAACTCACCGCAAAATAATGAATTAAATCAATCAACGACATTTTAAACAACCAAAACATGATTAAAATAATTAATTCTCAACAATTAATACAACGACAATTCCCAAAAAAATCACAAAAAATAATGTCACAATTAACAGCAATTAACAGCAATTTTTCAGAATTTATTTCAGCAATAAATACACAGCTATAATCACAGAAAACATAGAGATAAATCTTAACAGGTAATTATTCCAGAAATTTTTCGTAAAAATATCCGACCATGGTACTGCACTCACCTTAGCCAAAGTAAAAATTTATGCAACAATTTTCTGCAACTTTCTAGAACTTCCTAGGATGAATAAACCATAGATTTTCGAACGCAGACCTAGAAAATAATAAAATATTAAAATTTCAACATCAAGTAACTAACTACACAATTTCTAAGATCACAAAATGACAAAATGATGATCCACATAATCATCTTCCTCCTAGCAACTGTGCAACACGGACAGCACCATCAATGTCACGCCGATCACGATGTTCGACGATGATCACCATCTCCATCACCACCAGTCGCAATCTCAACCTTGACACCACCACTTGATGAAACGGTCACTCTCCACTACATCACCTTGCCGTACCCGTCACCGCTAAAATCCCTCACCGATCAACCTCCATCAACACCCACCTGCAACATTGATCAACCTCAACATCGATCACCTCCATCATCGCAAAACACCCTCTGATCATCACGTCACTACGACTCACACCTCACACTCACCGCTAACTCCATCACGATCAATGAAACAACAAAGAGAAGAGGTTCTTACCACGATAAACGATGAGATGGAGAGAAACTTAAAGCTTCTCCCTCACGGCAACCCCACTGACAGTCACCTCGGCTCTCTCTCCGTTCAACACCAAAGCCTCTCACTCTTCTCTTGTTTCTTGCACCACACGACACTACGTTCCCTTTCTCTCATGCAACCACCGTTCAAGACTCAACTCTGTTTTCTTTTGCTCGATGGAGGCAACAAAACTCTAAGGGAGTAGGAAAAACTGCTGCGACGTGACTTATAGAAGAGAGAATTGGGTTTTGGGGATGGTTTTTAATAAACCAATAGGAGGTTAGGGTTTTTTTTTAATTAGGATTAAAAAAATTAAACCGGAATTAAATTAAACCAAAATTAATTGATTTTTTGGTACAATTAATTTAAACTGAAGTTTAAAATTAAACCAAATCTATTAAACTCCCTTGGTTAATTAATTAACCCGCAAAAATAAATTCAAATTTTCCGTTTCTGGGACACGGATGTTACATGTTCACCTACTTGAATAACGGTTTTTTTATTCAACCATTTAATCTTATAAGGTTTGGGATGCTTTGTGGTTTCAAGGTTGACTTTCTTATAAGGTTTGGGATGCTTTGCAGTTTCAAGATCAAGCCACAAAATTTCCCGCTTACCATATACCTTGTATGGAAAATGTTGTCGCGTTGGTTGGTGTCATCAGTGACTTGGGTTGTGTTCAAGATCCAGCGAATCACGAGGAGTTCTCCAATGTTTGGGTTGGCTACTTCTTATTCCAACTCCTTTTATTCCTCATGCTCAAAAGGTTCGTCCTCGTCTTGGGACTCATATTCACCGGTTGGGGTGATAACCATTACCCATTGATTGGGGCAATCCCTTGCAAAGTGCCCATGACCTTGGCACTTAAAGCACACAATATCCTGACTCCTCATGGTGTTACGCAACTTTCTAGGGTCTTGCCAGTTGTCCTTGGCTTGCTTTGGCCCCTTGTTTTGAACCGGGAGTCAACCATGATCGGCTTAGAATTGTCTTGGGCTTGGGTAAATTGGTTACTCGGTGATGAGCTTGGAGACCAACTCGGCGTTCGTTGTGCTTGGCTTCGGTTAAGGCTAGAAGTCTTCCTCTTCACTTGTTGCTCAATTTGGACCACAAGATTTAACAATTCTTGGAATTTCTGTAAGTTTGCCTTTGAACTTTCCTTACGATCTGGGTCTCGCATCCCCTCGAGGAATTAAGCCATGAGGACTTCCTCGGTCTCATCCAATTGCGGTCACAATCGGTTCCATGAACTTGTTACCTTGGGTGATTTGGTGAAACTTCCTTTGGAGTTCTCGGTGATACAAGGGAGAGAGGTATCTCCTTCATAGTTGCGTCTTCGTTCGGCCATGTCTTGGTCCCACCAAGTGACAGCATAGTCGGTGAACTGTGCAGCAGCATAGGTGAGCTTTTGTGCCTCGTCATACTCGTAGCACTCAAAGATGTGATCCATGCATGCTCCCAATCAAGATAGGCTTCAGGATGGATCTTTCCAGCAAACGTGGGTGCTGTAATCTTAAGGCTGGGAATATGCGGTCTTAGCACACATTCCTCGTGTTCTTTGTCATGGAACCTTCGTCTTGCCCTCTTCCCCATTTGTATTGGAAGCTCACGCTCTCTCTTGGTACGTGGACATGTTTCGGATAATGGAGCGGTGGAGGGTTGTCTTCAGGTAGGACTCGAGCAATTGGTTAAGGTAGAGGTATCTCGATCCTTTGAACCCTCTCTCCAAGTTGTTGGAGTTGGGCCTGAATAGCTGCCAATATTCATCCTATGTCGGGTGGCGTAGGTGAAACATCCATGGTCAGAAAGTGCGAGTTTGTATGATCCGTACGGAAGGCAGACCTCAGTGGGGGGCCGATGGCGGCTACCAGAGTTCGGCGGAGGTAGCTAGAGGTCAAAATTGGTTGCTGGTAATCGAAAGTGGTCTACGGTGGCCGGAGGTCATCGCCCGTAGTCGGAGGTGGTCGGCGGTCAAGTATGGATCAGGGTCGGTCGAAGGTTGTCGGGTAGTGATCAAGTGGTGTCAAGGATTTCCCGTGCCACTATTAAAGGTCACTTGTACCGCTACTGATGACTGCTCGTATCACTGCCGGGAACTGTACTTACCACTGTCAATGGATCGTACGTACTGTTATTGATGGCTTCTCGTACCGGTATTGATGACTGCTTGTATCGCTGTTGGAAATTGTATGTACCGCTACCGACAATGGTACGTGCCACAATCGAGGAATCACTTGTACTACTGCCGAGAGTGTGACGTACGGCTGTCAAGAGATCGAGTACCACGGTCGATGATGGCTTTTGATGGCTAGTATCCGACTAGCTATGTACCTTAAACCAAAAGGTTAACGCGTAAGGAGTCTCGACCAAAGAGTAACCGTGGTAAGAATGGTAAAGTAAGAAGGAATCCCGCGTATGAGTCACATAAGAAGACAAGGTATTTTCAACAACGTGCTAAATTCAGGTTTGCGCGTGTAAAAAACCCTTTTCAATAAAATGACTCCTAATGATTGGCAAAAATCATAAACCACAAGAAATTGACACCTCATGCGTTCCTAGGACTAAACAAAAAAAAGTAGATGCCATATGACCACATGATTAAAGTAATGGCTAATAACCCTCATATATACTTTAGATGGACGATGAAGATGCAAGGGATTCAAAAGGTAGGACCTCCTTGATGGTGAATTGTCCTGACCATTTTGACCTAAGCTTTCCAGGGAAGAGCTTGAGCCTTAGGTTGAAGAGTAGGACTTGGGCTCCTGAATTGAACTTCTTAGGCAGAATCAACTTGTCGTGAAAGGCTTCTATCTTCTCCTTGTAATCATCAAGCCTGATTTCTTTCAACTCGTGCAAGTCCATTCCTCTTTTCTCCTGAGCTGTCTAAAGATCAAAGTTAAGGAGCTTTGTTGCCCAGATAGCTTTGTACTTGATTTCCACTGGTAGGTGGCATGATTTCCCATAGAGAAGCTAAAATGGTGTTCTCCTGATGGGAGTCTTGAAATCAGTTCTATAAGCGCAGAGAGTATCATCAAGCTTGGCTGCCCAGTCTCTCTTTGAAATCCCCACTACTATTGCAAGGATGGCCTTGATATGTTTGTTGGAAATTTCTACTTGGCCACTGGTTTGGAGGTGATAAGGTGTGGGTTCCTTGTGCTTTACTCCATACTTACTTAAGAAGTTCTGAAACAGTTTGTTAATGAAGTAGATCCTCCATCGCTTATGACAACCCGTGGCACAACAAACCTGGGAAAATGATGTTTTTAAACATCTTCAAGACAACCTTAGCCTCATTCCTTGGGCAGGCAATGGCTTCAATCCATTTTGAGACATAGTCAGTAGCCACCAGAATGTAACTGTTACCAGTGGATGGTGGATTGGAAGGTCCCATGAAGTCAATTCCCCATACATCAAACAGTTCAACCTCCAAGATTGGGTTTTGAGGCATTTCATTTCTTTTGCTTATATTTCCCATCCCATCCTTTGGCATGCATCACACTTAGAGATAAAATCTTGAGCATCTCTGAACATGGTGGGACACCATAGTTCTGCTTGCAACACCTTCATAAGCCGAACCATGACAATGCTCTAGAACTTTTTTTACCTCTTTTCTGCTATGCATCTTCTAAACAGACTATATGAGCCTTTCTTGTATTGGTAAGGTCCGTCCTAGTAAAAGTGGTTTAGGTCTCTAAAGAACTTCTTCTTCTTGTATGCATCCAGACTTTTAGGGATCTCTCCACATACTAGATAGTTGACCAGATCTGCACACCAAGGTAATTTTTCTTCTTCTAGTGACCAGAGCATGAGCTGTTCTTCAGGCATATAATCATCTATTGGGATTGCATCTTTTATCCTCATTCTTGGCGATGATCAGAAACTCCATTTTCAATTCCCTTTTTGTCCACTATCTCCATATCGAACACTTGGAGCAATAGAATCTAGCTCAGCAGCCTTGGCATAGTGTCTTTCTTTGCATAAATGTGCCTAAAAGCCGCATGGTCCGTGTAAACAACCACTTTAGAATTGACTAAGTAGCTCTTGAATTTCTCAAATGGAAACACTACAGCTAGCAACTCCTACTTTGTGGTAGTGTACCTCCCTTGATCTTCATCCAAAGTTCTACTAGCATAATAGATAATGTGCAACGTTTTATCGATCCGCTGCCCCAAAACTGTTCCTATTGCGTAATCCGACGCATCGCACATGATCTCGAATGGGTAACCCCAGTTGGGTGCTTGAATATTGGTGTTGAAACCAAGGCTTCTTTGATAAGATGCAATGCAATTAGACATTCAGAATTGAACGTAAACTCGGTTTCCTTGCACAACAGCCTGGTTAGGGGTCAAGTTATCTTGGAGAAGTCTTTGATAAACCTTCTGTAGAACCCAGCATGCCCAAGAAACTTCTGATGTCATTAACATTTTTGGGAGGTTGTAACAGCATCATTACCTCAACCTTAGCCTTGTCCACCTCTATACCCTCCTCTGAAATCTTGTGCCCCAAAACAATCCCTTCTCTAACCATGAAATGGCACTTCTACCAGTTCAGAACCAGGTTTGTTTCTTCACATCGTATGAGTACCCTGCACACAAGTTCAGAAAATAGGAGGAGAAGGAGGAGCTATACACAGAGAAATCATCCATGAATACCTCCACCATCTCCACTATTAAATCCAAAAAGATATAGGTCATGCATCTCTGAAAAGTAGCTGGTGCATTGCAAAGGCCAAACGGCATTCTCCTATATGCAAAAGTTCCATAGGGGCAGGTGAACGTTGTCTTTTGTTGATTGTTAGGATGTATGGGGATTTGAAAGAATCCCCTATACCCATCAAGAAAACAGTAATATGGAGGATTTGTTAGCCTTTCTAACATTTAATCAATGGATGGCAAGAGAAAATGATATTTTCTAGTTACAACATTGAATTTCCTATAGTCAATTCACATTCTATGACAAGTAATTGATCTAGTGGGAATAAGCTCATCCTTATCATTTCTAACAACAGTTATACCACCCTATTTGGGAACAATATGCATAGGAGAAACCCAGGTGCTATCATATATTGTGTAAATAACACTAGCGTCCAATAGCTTGAGAATCTCTTTTTAACAACTTTTTTCAGGTTCGGATTCGATCTCCTCTGAATTCGTTTTTTAGATGAATTCTATGAGTGCATAAGCTAGCTAAAATTCTTTTAATGTCATGCAATGAGTATCCTATGACTCTTCTAAACCTTTTCAATTCAGTTAATAATTAGTTCAGCTCATCATGTTAAGTTTATCGTTTACTATGATAGGGTAAGTAGAGTTTGGTCCTAGGAAAGCGTACCTTAGCCCTTTTGGTAATGGTTTTAGTTCAACCTTGGGTGCATTGAGTTCTGACCAATGTTCTGCTGCGGAGTTGTTGGACTCGGGTTGCAGACCAAGTGGTGATGTCGAGTTTGAACATTCTGGGCTGCAGACCAAGTTTGGCAGACCAAGTTTGGCCTACTCGGTCTGCAGATCGAGTCTAAGAGTTGAGTGGAACTGCCTTCAATTGTTGCCAAAATATATGTTTCTGGTATGTTCAAGTCTTCAAAGGTTTTTGATCATTCCAAGTCTCTACTGGAGTCCAAATACTTTTCATAACCCAGACTCTCATCATGTAGGTATCCAGTTTCATTACTCTTTGTCAAATCAATCTTCAAATGGTCTGTTTCAGCAAGCTCTTCAAGTAGATCTTCAGATAGCTGATCTAGCTCCTCAATCTAGAAACGTTGTCTGTCTATTGTAAGCTTCTTCATAGCGTCATCTTGGAAAACCTTCTTTTGTTGTATGATAGCACTGCATTCGTCGGTCAGTGCCACCATTCCTTGAACTTCCTTAATCCTTTTCATCACTAAATCCTTCATGAACTTTTGAGCAGGAGGTATAAGCATGAAAGCATCAAGTAGAGGCATATGGAAATCAATTTCTTTCAATTGTTTCTCAAAGAGAACCTTATACTTTTCCACTAATTCCTTCTTGAATCTTCCTGGGAATGGAAGTGGAGGCTTGTATGGGGGTGGAACAAAGGTTTTCTCCTTAGTCTTGGATATTTCTGGTTTTTCAACAGATGTGGGCTTAACTTTATCAGCTGATCGATTCAGTACGTCGAGTTTGACATCCTGCGTGGGGTTTTCAACTTGAACTTCATTTTGACAAAAATCCTCCTTATCTTGATCTTCACTGTCCTTGGGGATTGTAGTACGTCCCTCTCTAGTGGGTAACACTGTTCCACTCCTCAATATGATAGCGTGGACAAACTCCTTGGGGTTATGGTTTGATTTCCCGAGAAGTTGTCCCAGAGGTTTGGTATAAGAAGTGAAAGCAGTCGTGCTTTCCATGTACCTAATTTTAGAGTTCAAAGCCTCAAACTTGTTGTTAAGATCAGTGTAGGAACAGTTCAGCTTGTTATTCATTTCAGCAAGTTGCTTAGATACCTTCAGGCTACCAGTTACTTAACCTTGTAGGAGTTTATGTAGCATAGTTTTTATGTCTAGATTGGGACCATCATTTAGCTGGTGTTGCTAAGGTTGAAAGCCGGTTGGTGGGTTAAGGATTAGCTGCTGCGGATAAACTCCTTGATAATACTGTTGAGGAGCAAATTCTTGATTCTTATTATATGGAACAAAAGTCTTGTTCTAGTTATGTTGCTGCTGTGGAGGGTAGACTTGATCCTGTGGGTTTCACAAATATAGCTAATCTCTTCTAGCTGATCACTCTCCTCATCTTGAACCGGAAACTGCTCATCACAAACAAAATGGAGCTGCTTTTGTTGCACCATAAGGAACTTATCCAACTTATCATTCAGATCTTTGATCTCTTTCTTGTACCGATCATCTGAAACAGAGGTGCCCCTGATTATTCTGTCATACTCCTCGTTGTATGTACCATCAGAGGGGGCAAGATTTTCTACTATCTCCTAACCGTCATCCACATTCTTGTGTATGAAATTCCCATTGCTGGCTGTATCCATGAGCATTCTGAACTTGGGCAGCACACCATGGTAGAGAGTACTCAGTAGGGATTGAGTGTTGAACTCGTGGTGGGGGCACTTAGATATGTAGCTTTTTTGAATCTTTCTGTGGCTTCAGAAAAGGTATCACCATTCTTCTATCCGAATCCCGAAATCTCATTGCGGAGTCGTGCTGTTCTTGAATTTGAGAAGAATTTGGTGAGGAAAGCTTTCATACACTCGTCCCAGGTGGTGATTGAACCGTGAGGTAAAGTCTTTTCCCAGATGTGGGCTTTTTCCCGAAGAGAAAAAGAAAAGAGCCTCAACTTGAATCAATTAAACTTGTTATTAATGCTTGTTTAGAATTTTAAGATTCGCAAATGAATTTGGTTTCTCAGGTTTTTAACATTGTAAATTCTCGCAAAAAAAGTTGGTCAATTTTATCTTCGTGATTTGAGTTCTAGAACTGGTTCGTAATTTGATCCTAACTGATTAATCGATCTGCAGTACTTGATTTCTTGAGAAATATCCTGGACTTGACACTTTTCCCACTTGATAACAAACTGATTTCATTATTGTTTTGCACTTGTTTTATTTTATTTCTCGTATTGCTTAGCTTGATTCGAAACTAAAAATTCTATCGTTAAATTTTTGAGTCCTGTAGATTCGACCCCTATATATTACAATTGCATTTTATACACTTGCGGTGTAGGTTTAGGGATTTAAAATTCGAGCATATGAAATACCACTGAAGAAAATTTACTGGGATGGTTCCACAAAGTTCAATGATCCGATCTTGTAATAAGAACACTAATCAAGTTATTCTTATGTATGGAAAAGGAATATGAGAAGTATTGCAAAAGAAGTGACAGAGAGCATTGTGAGAGGACACCAAACGTTAATCCACATGATGGACTTCCACGGAGAATATGTATGTGTTAAAATACAATGTATATAATTTTCATTGACTTCATTGAATTTATATTTACCAATGGAAAAGGGTATAATAAAAATGGAAATTGCTAGTTGACTTCCAGAGGCGATGAATTGTAAGGACACAACTTGGGTAGTTGTAGAGCAGGCTGAGTCTGAACGTATCATGAGCCGGATACCATTTAAGTGGGGGAGAATTGTTATGACCTGGTTTTTGGATCAAGTCATGAGGCCCAACTTGAGCCCAAATCAAAATATAATTAGCAGTCATATATAAGAAGCTCTTAGGGTTTTTGCTTCCGAATTTTCGTACCTCCGTATCAGAGAGAGCAATCATGAGAAGAAAAGAGAGAAAGATAGAAAAAAAGGGGAAGAAGATGAATTGAATACAGATTTGACTGGCTCTGGGAGAAAGAGGAAACGGAGTAGCAAACCGAATCCTCTTCATCTTATACTTCATGGAGAGATGCACGACATCAAGACTAACCTTATCCGCAAGCAGATCCCAAATTGAGCTCCTGTCAAAAAGTTATGGCCGTTCTACCAGGACGGATATCTGCTAATCTGATTCCGCTGTTGTCTAACTTCAAGAGCAGTTTCCCGACAAACCGTTACGCTTTAGGAGAAAATTTACATATCAATGGAAACCTCCAGATGTCAGCTTTATATATCTACTAGATGATCTGGGTTACAATGTAAGCTCTGGTCGGAATCATGGTTTGAAGATAACGGCGGTCGTGACCTAATATCAGGAAACCCTAATGCAAAAACCCGAGGCTAAGAAGATTCAAAAAAAGAAAGTTTCCCAAAAAGGAAAGTACCAACAAAGAATGCCCAGAAAAGGAAAGCAAGATAAGGTGAGGGTATGTCCAGAAATTGAAGAGTTAGAAGATTTCACGTATTGATTGAAGCACATGTTTTGGTGTTAGTGATGTGATATATATATATATATATAGTATGTGTATTAGGGGACTTGGGTGGGGTACATAGTTGCAATGTTGTAATACTGGAGTCGTGTGTGGCCTCTACGGAGGTTGTAATTGGGCATTATCCCATACGTGAAGCCTCTATGGAGGGTATGATTGGGAACTATCCCATACTAGCCTCGACGGAGGGTGTGATTGGACACTATCCCATACGTCTCAACGGAGGGTGTGATTGGACACTATCCCATATGCCTTGACGGAGGATGCGATTGGGCACTATCTCATAGTAAATCCTCTACAGAGGATGCGATTGGGCACTATCCCATACTAAGAAATGTATGGTCTAGACTAGGTGTGCAATTGGGAACTATCCCACACTATCCCATAGTAAATCCTTTACGGAGGATGCGATTAGGTGTCGTGATTGTCACATGTTTTAGGTCTAGATTCTCATGGTTTTTGTGTTATGTCGGGTATGCGGACTTGCATGTGCTACTAGCATCCCACACCTTGCTGCGTATCTCCCCTGTTATTGACCCTTCTTTTCTCTTGCAGGTTATTTAAGAAATAAGTTTTGTTACTAGTTGGCGGGTTTTGGCAGGATTGGAAAGTCAGCACATTGACCCGGATTGTGCTAGGAACCAGGTATCACAGCTTCTTAACCCAAAGGGGTATCTCCGCAAGCATCTCTAAAACTTCGCAATTCGAACTCAAAATCAAGTGAGATCACACCATGAAACAAGCTCGAGAAAATTAGTAACTTTGACTCAGAAGAACAGTTGAACAGAAGAGAGAAAACCCAATTCACTAAAACATGAATTCATGGACGAAATCAGTCGATTTGAAGGTTAAGTTTGTCTTCTTCATCCAGTAAAAGAAAAACCCTAACTTTAGAAGAATAGGGATTTATAATTTATAACAATGTATTGGAAGCAAGTACATAGTACTAGTGGTATTGTTGTGATGTATATGTGTGTTGGGTTTGTGTAATTTTGATAGGAATAAAAACCCTAACTTTGGAGAAAACAGAGAAATGCTCTTCGGCTTCCTTTGTAAGATTTTAGATTTCTCAATGAAGATGTTAAATCGAAATAAAAATTGTAATGTTTACGACTAATGTGAAAAAGACTAAGGTTTCGAGCGTTTCGATTGATTCGAAACAGGGAAGATAAAAGGTGACGACATGGGACTTTTCAACGACATGTTTGTTTGTTTTTTTTTTCTAAAGGTGGAAAAATGTCACACACTAGAGATTTGACGTGTCAATTAGAGGGAGAGTGTCATTCCCTTTTCATATATGTGATTACCAGTAAAGCAATTTGTTTTTAAAAGATTTGCATCTATACTTTATAAAAATTGAAGCTATAATGTTTTTAGGGCATCCACGTAGGATTTAAAATAATCATTCACAATTCATCACATCATTAATTAACATTTTCAAAATTATAATAATTTTCTAATTTTCTATATTATAATACTCATAAAAAAGAAAAAATAATATATATGCAAATAGAAGAAATGTAAATTTTTAAAGTAATAAAATATGGAAATAAGAAACATGTAAAATTTTGTTATTAGAATAAATAAAAAAATCATATCATTATTAGTCTCCCCAAAATTTTCAATATTTCATCTTAATGACAATCAGTGGTAGACATTTTAGTTTATTTTCAAGTTTAGTTTGATTCGGTTATTTTGATTTTAGTAGAACTATAGTGTTTAAGGCGTCCACATATGATTTAAAACAGCCAGTCACGATTCCCCACATCACTAGTTAATATTTTTTAAATTATAATACATTTTTAATTTTTTTATTAAAATAATTATAAAAAGGAAAAATACCATATATAAAATAAATGTAAATTTTTTAAATAATGAGATATGAAAATAAGAAAATTGTAAAATTTTGTTATTAGAATATATAAAAAATAATATCATTAGTAGTCTCCCTAAAGTTTTTAATGTTTCATCTTAATGATAATTAGGGGAATACATTTTGGTTTATTTTCGAGTTTGGTTTGATTATTTTGATTTTAGTACAATTATAAGTTTCTATCCAAACCAAATTCTAAGTAAACTATTAAAATTTAAAATTAAAGAGACCTTTATAACATGTAATTGTTTTTATTTATCCTTATTTCATATTGTATATATATGACTTATAGTTTTGGATTAACGATAATTTTAGGTAAACGTATGTGTCGTTTCCACAATCTATTTTACCATCGAGTTCACAAAAAATAACTAATATATCATTAATATATAAACCTAATTACGAGTAATGAAACTTTTTAAATATTGTATAATTTAGAAAATGAAATTAGAGTATGACCTAAATAGTAAACCAATATAAAATAAAGGGCCTGTTAGAAACAAAATCATTATTTTCTTATTTATCTCTAGTCATATTTTTGTTTTAAATTTTATAAAAACTAATCTTAATAACATTTTTTTACGAAGCCAATTATTATATAATTATTACTTTGCTAAGCCATAAGAGTTATGCTTATTTCAAATTTACATTTTGAAATTCATAAAATTTTAAATATTTTAAACTTGATATTTAATGCAATTACAATAAAATAATAAAAATACAAATTAAAAACAGAAAAAAAAAGATTAAGAATAAAATCTTTAGATTTTAAAAAATTCTGAAATAGTTTCGCAATTAATTCTTATATAATAATATCAGTTAAAAAATCATTACAGTTCAAATATACAAATATATATATATATATAATAATATAAAATATGGATGAAATTAAAATCAGCAAAATATAATTTTCATCCTTAGCAACCTAAATTTATATTTTATATATTTCTAATATTTAACTTTATGCTAATATATTAATTTTAATTTGTATGCTATTATGTTATTATATTTTCATTATAGAAACTATGCCCGTGCGGCCGTGCCCCCACTACGCATATGGGGCCATGCCCCCATTACGCTCGGATTTACATCTTATTATATAAAACTTGGTTACTATCACAAGAACTTGACATGAGTGAAAATTATAATTAATAAAATTTTAATATGTGTAGCTTAATCGATTAGATTATGACACATGTAACTAATTATGTTATTTGTTTCTATAATAAAAAAAACTAACAAAAAAAGAGAAAAAGTAAATAATTAAATATATACTTTTATTTTCTATTTCTTTCTAACTAAAAATATTGTAAATTGTGTTATTCTGTTTTCCGTAATCAAAAAGGAAAACTACCAAAAAATGTAAATAATAAAATATATCTTTTATTTTCTATTTTTTCTAATTTATGTTACATCTTATTATTTTCATAAAATGTAAATTTTTCTTTTCAAATTTAGATTTTCATATTATTTAGACTCCAATAATGTTTTCACACGCTTCTAGTTTTTTGAATTAAAAATTTGATTTAAATATAATTCAACAGAATTCATTAACCTAACTGGTTAAATGTTAAATCAATCATAGAAAAATTTACAGTAGAGCCTCTATAAATTAATACTCGACAAAATAATAGTTTTTTCCGATCTCGAGTTGGGCCAGTATAATAATTAATATAATTCAAGAAAATAATAAGATAGTAGTTTTTTTGAAAATCCTATGTAAATGTATGGTCCTACAATATCATAAATTTATAAAATAGAATTAATATATATTAGTGAAATATGACTAATGTTGTTTCTTTATTCATAAATTTGGATTTTTATTAAAACTATGAATCGAAGAAATTGAAGGAAATGTTTTCTGAGGAGAAATAGTATATAAATGATCTCTCCCAAAGGGGGAAGATAAAATTGATCTCTCCCAAAGGGAAGAAGTCGAAACAAGAGGCGAAGATCTACTAAGAGAGAATTATTACCATCAGAACCAATTTTTATACATAAATCTGAATTTTATATATTATTTTGATATAAAAATTTTGTCTTCTATTAACTGATATAGAGTATACATGAGATTAAAGTAATATTTTATGATGATTGAAGGGTTAGTTAAGTTGTATAGCAAATCAAGTGTGTAGGAAGAAAATCTGATTTAACAAAAAGTTACTAATCGGTATTGACAAACAAGTTTGCAGAATGCTAACCAGAATCCAAATACTAATATAATAAAATTGATGTATTTCTTTTACCCGCATATACGCGGGTCCTAATCTAGTTTCTATATAATGTTTATTTAATCAGAGAATGTATCTTTCTTCAAACTACATGCACTTCGTTTTTTAGCTTATTTATCAGCAACGAAGAAACGATAACCCCATATTTCCTCTTTGATGGTGCCTTAACTTCCACGATCTTTATCTCGGATTTAATTTTTATTTTCAGATCTTGCATCACCATTTTCTTTCTCGGCTTTGATTTCGCCTTCACTATGTTGGGGAGTGTTCCATATCTTGGTTGGTTCAGTCTTAAATCAGTTCTGCATTGTAATACAAATGAGATTTCTTGCATCTAATTTAAGATAAATGCTAGTTTGCTTAATAATTTGAGAGATAACATAAAGAGTTCCACGGAGAATGCATTTAATAGAATAACGAACAATCCAATTAACTTAAAATGACAGAAAGGTTAGTTGATGCAATTAATATATATATATATATACCTCAACGAGAGAGAGAGAGAGAGAGAGAGAGAGAGAGAGAGATCATGACACAATCATGTAAGAAAGTAGAATTATGTTATCACCGCCGGTAAATCGACACTAAGAGTTTTGAGACCTCCTTCTACTTCTCTTTCCACATTTGTAACATGCTTATCTTTATCCAACACAACCTACTAAACAACAATGGGCAGAGCACATGAACAAATAATCATAACTTGGAGAATAGAAATAAAACATAATGTATTATTGAAAGCTTTCAAGGGTATAACCCGTTACATTCGATGCAAGGGTTGCTTGTGACCAACCCTGTAAAGCTGCAACCAGTTGTCCTATTTGATTAATGTCATCATCTACTGCCTACACATTAAAAAGGCAATATCACATTTTATAATTCAAACCCAACAAGATTTCCTCATGGAGGTCTAGTACAACACCTATATTTCTTCATTACCTTACATCATCGATTATAAAAAAAACATGAAGCAAATTAATCCTTTGAAGATCCCTAAACCAACAAGATTGTTTCATGAAGAAAACAAAACAAAGTTTCTTTCAAGATCATTGTTCATCATCCTATACAATACACAACCCAGGAAACATGAGCTTTAGCTTTACCTACAATGCATCAAAATTATTAGTCAAATACGATTCTTTTGGCTTCCAAATCTTAAAAACTCGAGCTTTAGCTTTACCTATAATTCAGTTTTACCCATAAAATCTAAAATTTCTAGAACTTTTATGCATACTTAATCAAATTCGACCCAAGTTATAAACTTCTCATATGCAATCCAGCAAATTCAAAGATCCTAAACTGAAAATTATACCCTTTGAAAACATTTTAAAATTTTTGATCGGAAAACATTTGAAAAAACACGGGTGGAATTCACGATAACCTAGAGTACTCGTTTCCACTCGATTCAATTTAAAAAAAACATGAGTAACATGAGAATCACATATAAAATTCAGGTTGCATATAGCAAACTCCATTAATTAAGGTTTATTTACAGTTTTAACATCATTAAAAGAACGTGTAGATTACCCTACACCCGATAGCCATGTTGTATTTGATGTTATGTGACTGTGCATCCATGACCTCATCAAAGGAAACATGGATCTACTTGCACCAGCAGGATATAATGCATAAATAAGATGAAATAAGCAAGGAAAGTGAAACGCCCTAACCTTGTATTCCAGACCACGGCCAAGGAATACCTGCCCCGTCACACCGTGACCGAACCTTAAGTAATTTTAGCCTATTTTCACAAACACCTCAACAAGGTATCATAGGAATAACTCCTTAAGTTAACTTGATAACATAGCAGATTCAAACACAGTCTAACTAATTTCCATTCTGATAACATAATAAGCTAAACGGTTTTGAAGTGATAATCAAACCAATAGCAAGCGCTTAGCTTGCTACTGCTGATTTTGACCGCTTCCTTTAGTTCATTGAGCCACCTACTCTTCCATTTGCAAACCTTCAATCCAATTCACCAATTGCATACTCGTTTTGCTTTGAGTATTGACAATGCAAACTAAAAAAATATCCTCGCTACCTAGTCATTCAGCCAACCATCACCAAGTTAACGGAGAGATATGTCCGGAATCATGTCATACCAGATCATCACCCATGAATACTTCAAGCGCTTCCACCCACACTTGCATTTCGATCAAACATCTTGATCATTCTCTTGAATGCCATGTGATTCTGATATAAGAATCAGAACCAACAATACCCAGGAGCTGACAACCAAGAGAGGTTGTACGAGTAGCGTTACGAACAACCAAGGAGCATGCTCACCCATGGAGTTAATCCTTCACTTGGAGGGCTGAGATTCGATTTCTACCAGCTAACCAACTATTGTAAGGAGATTTATGAAGTGAAATTAGCCCTAGTTCGAGCTGGTTTAGAAGATGATCTTGGAGACCTTAAATCAGACACATTTAAGGAAACTATGACAAGTGGACCGCCACCAGCTGAATCCATGACTTGGGGAACTTCTCAAGGAATCAGAGGCTTCCCTTTTAGCCCACAAACATGCCCAATTCTTACCAAGAAGTTGAATGTATAAAACAGTAAGTTGAATCTTCACCTGCCTTATGTAGATGTGTTCACACCCAACAACTCTTTTCCTTTGAGCTATATGAAACTTAGACCCTCCAGGTGATAAATAAGGTCCCAATAAGCTCATTTAACCCTCTTACCTAGTACGATCTCAATTTTTTTAATCCCTCTTACCTTCTCCAAGATTATGTCATGAGTCCTCGTCATTCCCTGATAGAAAACATATAGGGTCTTTGTTAACTTCCATCTAGACACTACCTAGTAGGATTACGATCATGTAACTGCTACCGGTAACTCCTACCACGCATCATTACCAAGTTTAATCACCTCCTCGAATCGCTACCGAGTAATCACTACAAGGTACGATATTCAATCAAATCGTTATCGAGTAACTATTATTGCCACAATCATCATCTTGCACTCACTTCCGAGTAAATGCTACCAGCAACATCACAAAAACAATCACTCAAATCTGATTGCCTCTGATCAAATCCAACTGTTTCCTCTCCATAATTTTTTCTCTTAGCCGTCAGATTCTTGCGAATCACCATAACCGCTGCCATCGCTCTACCAGGTAGCGATATCACCTCATTGCATTCTACCCGATAGCGATCAGCCTTGATATTCCTTTAGAATCGCAAGGATTCGTCTCGCTCTTCGTCTCTCTCGTTTGATTTACTTCCTATAATTCACCTTCTTTTTCTCTTGGTAGAACAATCATCTCCCCACTTGATGAATCATAACCCTCTCTTAGTTCTCGTGTTTTCTCTATGCTTTCTCATGCATTCTTTCATAATTTCCTAGTTATATCCTCTAAAACTCGTAACCCTTTCACAATATGTACTCGGCTCCTTATTATGTAGTTTTCCTCGTCTAAACCTCTCAATAACAGTTTAGGAACTCACTTACATGCTCTCACTCTTCCTAGATAACTGTTACACTCGTGTTTTCTCTACCAGTAAATATTCCCGTGTTTGTTACTCGGGTAATTCATACCAGATAATGATAGATCCTCATAGATCTTTCACTCAAAGTTGGTTGGGATAATCCTTGATTTCAATGGAATGAATAAACTCCAATGAAACATGGCGGTGGAACCTTAGAAAGATGATGCAGTTAGCTCCAACAGTAAGTATATGAAACCCACCACATGATACTAACTTATACTGCAACCAACTAACTTCAGCGGTAGAATGGCCACACAAGTGTTATGAAGAACACTTGATAAACCGGTTTGATTCCTTGGATATGACACACCAAGAGAGACCAAAAGTTCAAATCCTCCAATGAGTTTCTTCGCTTTTGCCCTCATCCTAAGTCTAACTGGTACAACTAAGCCTTCCTCGGGTTCAAGCTCTGGTTCAAGCATATCTACAAGCTCAGTTTCCTTGGTGATATCCATGATCGCATCATCCCCCTCTTCTTGAAAAGGATTTGACCTCAAATTTGAATCATTCTATCACAAAAGGAACCAAATCAGAAACATTAAAGCTTAAACTAACATTGTACTTAACTTGAAAACCAAGCTGGTAAGCATTTTCACTGATCCACTTGACTATCTTGAATGGACCAACAACTCTTAGCATGAGCTTCAAATTTCTCTCTGTTGGAAATATTTATTTTCTCAAGTGAATCCATACGAGATCTCCAACTTCAATTACCACTTTGTGACTTCCTTTGTTTGCTTGCTTTTGATACTGCTTTGTCCTTGCTTCGATGATGAGGCGTGCTTTCTCATGAATATACTTAACAAGATCAGCTTTCTTTTTCCCATCCATACTAACTCTTTCACTTAGAGGCAAAGGAATTAGATCTAAAGGAGTTAGAGGATTAACACTATAGACAATTTGGAAAGGTGAATAATTGATAGCAGAATGAATTGAATGGGGTTATATGCAAACTCAACATAAGACAAGCAATTTTCCCAAGTTTTGATATCCTTTCTAATCATTGTACGCAGGAGTGTAGAAAAAGTACTATTCATTCCTTCAGTTTTGTCCATCAGTTTGAAAATGACAAGTAGGTGAAAAACAACAAATTAGTCCCTAACTTAGACCACAAAGTTTTCCAGAAATAGCTCAAGCACTTAGTGTCCCTATCAGATACAATTGTTCTAGGCATACCATGCAAACGAACAACCTCTCTAAAGAACAACTCAGCTACAAGTGATGCATCATCAGTTTTGTGACATGGGATAAAATGTGCCATTTTAGAAAACCTATCTACAACAATAAAGATATAATATTTTCCTTTTCTAGTTATTGGCAAACAAGCACAAAATCCATAGAAATGTCAATCCAAGGCTCGGTAAGGATGGGTAAAGGAGTATACAAACCATGGGGTTACACCTTAGACTTGGGTTGCTTGCAAGTAACACATCTACCGCGAATTCTTTGCACGTCCCTTTTCTTATGCGGCCAGTAGAACTGATCCCTCATAACACTTGGTGTTTTGGCAACTCCAAAATGTCCCATTAAGCCTCCCCCATGAGCTTATCTGATTAACAAGTCTCTCAAAGAATAGTTAGGTACACACAAATGGATTACTTTGATCTTCTCCTCATCAACTTTAATGCCCTGTGCACTCACAACAAAGCCTAGAAACACAAGATTATCGGTACAAAAGGTACACTTCTTCAGGTTAGCAAACAAAATTTCCTTTCTTAGAACATCTAAAAAAGATTTCAAATGCTTAGCATGCTCATCTAAGTTTTTGTTATAAATCAGAATGTCATCAAAGTAGACAACAACAAAAACTCCAATAAAAGATCTCAAAACATGATTCATTGATCTCATGAATGTACTAGATGCATTAGTTAAACCGAAAGGCATCACTAACCATTCATACCATCCAAGCTTTGTTTTGAATGCAGTTTTCCATTCATCACTCTTTTTTATGTGAATTTGGTGATATCCACTTTTAAGATTAATTTTAGAGAACACACTAGAACCATACAGTTCATCTAGCAAATTATCTAAACGAGGGATAGGCGAGCGATACTTAACTGTTATGTTGTTGATGGCACGACAGTCAACACACATTTTCCAACTTCCATCCTTCTTTGGAACAAGTAGCACTGGTACCACAGATGGTCTCATGCTCTCTCGGATGTACCCTTTCTCCTTTGTAACTCCTTGGTTTCCACCAGATTGGTTTTGTAGGCGGGTCAGTTAGGTAGTGAAGCTCCAGGCATAAAATCTATTTGATGCTCAATCCCATGGACTCGAGGTAAGCCACTAGGGTTGTTTTCAGGGAAAACATCTCCAAAATCCTAGAAAAGAGAAGTGATTTCACTCGGTAGCACCGGTTCTAGGTAAGTTAAGCTCATGAGAGCTTCTTTGTAAACAAACAAGATCACAGGTTGTTTAGAGAAAAGAGTTCTCTTAACATCACAATATCTCACAAAGAAAGTAGAATTCCTCGCGGGTTTGCTCTCAAAGGCCTTTGTCTTGGCTTTCCTCAGACTCTCACTCTCTTTTTGGTGTGTAGTGTTTGGGTCACTCAAACTCTGTTCCTCTTTCTCCTTGCTCATGTGTTTTTGATCTTGATATACCTTAAACGGTGTTAATGGAACAAGAGTGATCTTTTCCGCTTGAAATTCGAGAGTGTGCTTGTTGGTAAATCCATCATGTGTAACCTTGCGGTCAAATTTCCACGGTCTTCCCAAAAGAATTTGACCAGCTTCCATCGGAAAAACATCACATAGGATCTTGTCTTTGTACTTTCCAATAGATAAAGGAACCCTTACTTGTTTAGTCATCATCATTTCTCGACTGTCATTCAACCATTGAAGGATGTAGGGTCTCGGATGCTTCTCAGTTTTTAGACCAAGCTTCTGTACTATAGTCTGACTTGCAACGTCTGTACAACTTCCACCATCAATGATGAGGCTGCAAACCTTTTCTTAAACAAGACACCTAGTGTGAAACAGGTTCTCTCTCGGTTCAGTCTCCTCAGACATGGTTTGAACTCTCAATGATCTTCTAATAACAAGCAATTCGCCTTTAGTTGGAAATGCTTCATGCTTATCTTATGAGGGCACCCAATCAGAAACCCCTCCCTCTTCTTCCTCAGTAACAACATCTCCATTGTTTAGAAGCCGCGTGGTTCTTTTGTTAGAGCACTCATTGGCATAATGTCTCTTGCCATGAAACTTGAAGCATTGAATATCTCGGTTTCTTACTTTTGTAGGCTGAGCTCTTACTTTGGTATCGTGACTGACAGTGGTTGGTCTAGTATCAAACCTAGGCTTTCGGGCTATCTTGTCTACCCTTGAGTAACTTGGTCTTACGCTAGACGATCCTACTCCATAAGAGTGATGAGTTGTATCCCTCCTCTTGAGTTGCTGCACCATCAAGATAGCCTTGTGCAACATCTCTTCCAAGTCTACATATTGTTGCAGCTCCAACCGGTCTTGAATATCTTTATTCAACCCACTTAAGAACTTAAAGTAAGAAACCAAGATATTCAATGCTTCAAGTTAAACACATCGTGGTTTGATTGTTAGTGACTTTCATTTGACTGAGTGACTTTCATTTGAGCGAAACACCTTTTTGAGGTAAAACACTTGAGTGAAAGTAGATAAGTTAACACGAAGTGCCAAACTTTATCCGCATTTTATTATTTATATAAAATTTGTATCACCGGTTTGGGTTTTTAATCCGTTTTAATTAATTTATAGTTGTTGTTGATACAAAAAAAAAATTATTGGGTTTAGGAATCTGACATTTTCAAATCAAATAATTATCGGACAAGAACATTTATGGGATACAATATTAGTTTAGAAATTAGGGTACGACAAATGGACATATATAATGTTAATAAAATAAATAATATTGATATAAAATTAAATTTAATAATATCAATATTAAACATATTTTTGGGTCCACGAAAAAGGAAGTTTATCATCTACGTTTGAATTTATGGGTTTATGAGTATTTGACAATTCAACCAAGACTAGATCTGGTTACGAGTAGACATTTCTTTAATAGTACTCCAAAAAATAAGTATTGATATGATATGTTATTTGCTTCTCAGCAAGTTTTGATATTCTTAAGAAACAAATTTCCAAGTTAAATTAAACGTCGTAGAAGTTAGGAAACATCAACCTTTAATTAATAATATCGATAAGATACATAAGCTTTATTTTCATTACAGGGAAACAGAAACATAAAACAAACGAAGACAAATGCAATTTTCTCTTTTCTCTTAACCTCAGTCTAAAAGAGGATAAACAACATACAACACCATTAACTATCGTCAGATGCAGATCTGTTTTATTTTAGTGCTCCTCATTTCCTTACCTACAAACAAAAAAACATTTCATAAAAAAAAAAAATATTGAATATACCACAGGCCTGTATCTGAAGATATTAGATTTTCCACTATTTTTTATTTCATTCTAAACTATATGGCCGATCCTTCATAATTTGTCGAGAAAATAATGGAAAAAAAATAAAAAATAATAATGGATAAAAACCTAAAATTTCCTCACAGTGATATAAGTGAATAACAGATCCCAGTTTTGTAATTCAAATTTGACTTTAATCTTGAAAAGCAAATACGAATTTTATACAAAAGAATAAGAAAAAAACCTTAATCGCTGTCGCTGTCACTGCTGCTGCTGTGGTGACCATCATCATGATGTTTCTTCTCCTTCTTCTCCTTCTTCTTTTTCTTCTCACCGTCGTGACTTTTGCCTTCTCCGTCGTGGCTTTTGCCTTCTCCACCGTGGATCTTGTCTTTGATCTTGTCAACGATTCCTTCTTTGTGCTCACCACTCTTGTGCTCGTCAACGTGTTTCTTGTGTTCTTCCTCTTGCTTCTTGTGCTCACCTTCTTTGTTGCCTCCACCAATATGAAGTGCATCTCCGATCTTGTTGATGAGTCCTGCCATATCTTTTATTTCTTTCTTTTTTTATTATATATCTCTTTATGGGTTTGGTTGCTTTGACGATTAACTCGGATCTAAAGGGTCTCTATTTATAGCCCCCAATGGATAAATAATTAATACTAATCTATCACTATCAAAGATATATTTTTATTGGTTCGTTTTTTCTCAAATCTTGCCTTTTAGGAAAAATAGACGTGGCCAGGATAAGATTGACTCTTCCAATGAGCTGTATTGTTTCTTTTATTGGAAATAATAATAATACAATTAACTGAGGCAGATTATATTCCTTTAAAAAGACAGAAATAATTCTATTCTCTTGGATATTTTTAACCGTATGTGGTTGTAAGTTTTTAATGTTTTATATATATTGTTAAATTGTTTTGATTATGGTAATTAACTTATACGCTAATATCTCTGTATTTTACTTCAGACATACATTTTTTATTACTTAAACATAGTTTCATCACTTGTTTAATTTCATTTACTATCCTTTTCACTTATATAGCATTTATATTAGGTTTTGCATTAGATTTGCAAACATATTGCATTTTGGAGTTGTTATCAGAATAAATAGATGTTTTTGAAGACTATATAGAGTTTGAGAATACATATAGTGTGGAGAACTCGATGTGGACCATTCGATCAAACATTCAGAGTCCACAACTCGATGAAAAAGCCGAGTCCTATGTCCAGATGCAGCCTTTGGAGGACATGACCACATGGTCTGAGCACTCGATCTGTGACCGAGTCCACCACTCGACTTGATACCAAGTTGAGGACCAAGATGCCAACCTTGAAGAATTGTTCAACTCGACCTCCACCACTCGATAAAAAAACCGAGATCTACCACCGATCTAATCAAGATTAGCTTATTTTGTCTTTTGTGTATTAGGGTTTCTTTTGTAAAAGGTATAAAAACCCATCATATCATTAAACCTAATTTGCTTTTATCTTATCGTATCTTCTTCCTTTTATCTCTGCAGCACCTCTTAAACTTCTGAGATTTTGTAACTTAGATCTACTTTGATCCTTTAATCTTTTGCACTTACTTTCTTCAAAATCTTTATAATCTCATTCTCCTGATTATGATTATGCACTTTATTTTATTTTCTGGATTTGAGCATTTTAGGATGATTTCTGAGTAGTGAACGAGGGATCTTAAGGAACGGTTAGATATGTGTAGGATTCTTGGTCTCTTTAGATGTTTAAGCTTGTAATTGCATATATCTCTTATGGATTAGGTGTTTGTAATGCTATTCCTTGCTAACCTATTGGAATAATATCTCTGGCATTTCACACTCGGGAGGTGTTTGATGACATGCTTGATCAAACAAATACTAGAGATTTATGACTTTAACCCAAGAGATTAGTTGTTTTAGTTGTATTTTGACATTAATGAACTGTTTTTTAATGATTGCCTATATTATGTTTTATTGACACCTTCTCTATGTCTCATTGAATAGGTATTAAGATTAGAAAGTGGTATAGACTTGTTGGTGTTTATTACGAGAGTGGAGCCACCTTGTTTTGATGTTCATTGTCTAGAGATAGCTTTTGTGAAGTTTTGTTAAGTATTTAGGAGAGATTAAGGAGAATCACAGATCCATGAATCCCATCCTTAGGAACTTTATTGTCATTTGATTGTTTATCCACTATATGTTTTATTTGCTTTAGTTCTCATTTGCAATTTACTTATGTTACTTAGGCTGTTAGATCACCAAACATATCTTTAATTGGTTTGACTTAAAGGGTTCTTGATCATATCCTAATAGCTAACGTCCACTCATTTTGATTGATAATCTCTTGTGCTACAATGACTTGATTGTGCAATAGGCAATTGAACTTCTTGGTAGATAGAAATATTTGTAATCAATTTGGCACCATAGCCATTTGGGTGTTGATTGTTTCATTTAGGATTTTAGATCTTTTAAGATCACATTCATTTTTGTTTTACTTTGTTACTCACTTTCTGGACTTACTCTGTTTCATGTACAACTCGATCTAGGTACTCAGTCTCCACCTCGAGTTCTCCAACTCGCCTTGTTACATCGAGTCTGCCACATCGAGTCTGCCACATCGAGTCTGCCACATCGAGTCCTGCCATTTGGTTAACACTCGATCTTATTACTCTGTCTCCAACTGGAGTTCCCCAACTCGACATGCTACATCGAGTCTTTCACATTGAGTCCTGTATGCACACTCGTTCACAAGGTAATCAGAATATTCTTCGGTACCTAGACAACATCAATCAATTACCAAGGGTTTTGAGAGAACAACAAGAACATATCAGGGTTAATCAGCAATTCCTAGTGGATATGGATAATCAACAAGCACAGCAAGAGTGAACACCTGCTGGTCAAGCACCAGTACAGAGGAGGCCTTGTTTTATTGGAGCAGGAGATGCGCCCAATACTCATACTCAGAGGCAAGGCATTGTCCCACCTCCAGTTCAGAATTACAACTTTGAAATCAAAGGAATCTTAATAATCTCCATGGTGCAGGCAAAAAATTTCATGGTCTACCTATAAAAGATCCTCTAGGTCACTTGGATGAGTTTAACAGGCTTTGCAGCCTCATCAAGATTAATGGAGTTAGAGAAGACGGTTTCAAGTTCCGTGTATTTCCTTTTTCTATGGGTGATAAGGCATATGTTTTGGAGAAGACCTTACCCCATGGTTCCATCACTTCATGGGATGACTATAAAAAAGCTTTTCTTGCCAAGTTCTTTTCCAACTCTAGAACTGCTCAGCTCAGAAACAAAATCTCTGCTTTTGCTCAAAGGAATGGAGAGAAATTATGTGAGGCTTGGGAGCATTTCAAGAGTTATACCTCTCAATGCCCTCACCACAACTTTAGTATTGAATCTCTACTTAGATCTTCTATCGTGGTGCACTACCCAAGTTCAGAATGCTCCTCGACACCGCCAGTAATGGGAGCTTCTTGAACAAAGATGTAGAAGAAGGTTGGGAGTTAGTGGAAAATCTTGCACAATCTGATGGTAGATACAACAAGGAGTATGACAGAATAGGAAGGAGGACCTCTGATTCAAATGATAGGTAGAAGAAAGAGATGAAGTCTTTGAATGAGAAGATTGATAAACTCTTTCTAGTATAGCAGAAGCATGTTCACTTTGTTTCTGAGGAAGAGATGATTCCGGTCCAAGATGGAGAGTGTGAGCAGCTAAAAGAAGTCAGCTATATCCAGAATCAAGGGGGATACACCAAAAGATTTATAAACTATAAGGAAAACCTCAATCTATCTTATAGGAGCACCAATATAGCTAATCCACATGACCAGGTCTATCCCCAACAGCAGCAGGCTCAGAACAAAACGTTTGTTCAATATAATCAAAATCAAGGGTATACTCCTAAGTAACAATTTCAGGGAGGATATCAGCAACAGCCAATCCTCAATATAGCACCAGCCTTTGTAATTCAGCAACCCCAACCATCCAATTCACCAGATCTAGATATGAAGAACATGATGCAGCAGATCTTACAAGGCCAAGCAAATGGTACAATGGAGGTGGCTAAGAAGCTTGCAAAGATGAAGAATCATATCAATTACTCCTATAATGCTCTCAACAGCAAGATTGAGACCATCAATACCAAACTCTAGTACTTAGAAAACAAGGGTGACTCTACTTCCTCCGCACAGCCTACTGGACAACTCCCTGGGAAAGCTATCCAAAATCCAAAGGAGTATGCCCATGTCAATGTTATTACCTCAGGGAGTTGCAATGAGCTATCTATACCAGCAGAAAGCCCTACAATCACTAAGGACAGTGAAATTCAGGGTGGGGAGAATTTTTGTCAAAAAAGAAGATCAAGTTGAAAAATCCACACGGGGAGCTAGACTCGATCTAAGCACTCGACCAAGTGATAGAGTCAAGCCCACCTTTGCTGAGAAATCATCTGTTTTCAAAAAAACTGAAACACTAGAGGAGCTAGAGGAGAAGTATAAGGCTCTCTTAGCAGCTAAAGGAAATTGAGGCCGTTATGCCTCTATCTGAAGCTATCAAGCTTATACCTCCAAATCACAAATCCTTGAAAGATGCGGTATTGGAAAGGATTAAGGAATATCAGAGCTTAGAAGCAGTAAGCCATGAATGCAATGATGTGATACAGAAGAAGGTGGTCCAATAAAAGCTTGGTGATCCTGGTCACTCTGCCATGCTCATTAGGTCCGTTAGTTTTCAAAGACTACCTCTGCGATCTTGGAGCATCGGTAAGTCTTATGCCACTCTCAGTAGCTCAGAGGCTAGTTTTCAACAAGTACAAACCTAGCAAAATCTCTTTGATGTTAGCTGATAAGTCTGTTAGAGTACCTCGTGGTCTTTTACAAGACTTACCTATCCAGATTGGACATGTGGAAGCACCAACAGACTTTGTAGTTCTGGAGACGGGTGAAGAGCCAAGTGATCCTTTGATCTTGGGACTCCCTACAAACAACCCTAAGCCTAAAGAGTGTAAATAGTCAATCTTAGCGACTTTAAACAAGCTCACTTAGGAGAAAATCCCATGACTATCCTTGTGTATATTCTTTGCTTTAAATTTCTTGTTATTGTTGATATATTTTCAAGTTATTTTGTTGATCAGGTCTTAAGCTCCATGTTTATGCACAAGAGGTTAAGGAGTAATTGTTGGAAAAGGTAAAGATTGACTCGGTCAAAGAACTCGAGTTAGGCAAAGATTTTTTTCCAGGTATAGACTCGATTGACAGAATTCAGTCAGGTTAATCGAGTGCTCACTCAGATTCGGTCAACGAACTAACTCGGGTAGTCAAACCGAGTTAAGATGACCGAGTCAGTCAACCGAGTCAACATTCTCTCTTAATCGCGTGTATTTGAGTTTGAATTTCAAATTTGAATTTGAATTTTGAACTGAACTCGGTTTTGAAGTTCGAGTGGGGTCTAGGGTTTTTGGTTTTTAGCTCATACTCCTCTATTTAAATATGCCTCATATGCTTCTCCTCCTCATTCACACCATTATTTGCGATTTCATAGATAGTTCTCTATAGAATCAAATTTTATAAGCATTTGCAGAAGTATTTATGGTTTTTAAACTCGATCTCTGATAATGTATAGTCAACTCAAGTCAATGAGGCCCAAGTAAGAATCTTACACTCAAATCTATTAGATTTTCTAGGTTTTTGAGAGTTTTTGTTCTTGAGCACCTCTTATCTTCTGAGATATCTTATCTTATCTTCTTCCTTTTATCTCTGCAGCACCTCTTAAACTTCTGAGATATTGTAATTTAGATATATTTTGATCCTTTAATCTTTTGTACTTATTTTCGTCAAAATCTTTCTAATCTCATTCTTCTGGGTTATGACTTTAACCCAAGAGATTGGTTGTTTTAGTTGTATTTTGACATTAATGAACTGTTTCTAAATGCTTGCCTATATTATATTTCATTGATACATGCTCTCTGTCTCATCGAATGGGTATTAAGATTAGAAAGTGGTATAGGCTTTGATGTTCATTGTCTAGAGATAGCTTCTGTGAAGTTTTGTTAAGCATCTAGAAGAGACTAAGGAGAATCACAGATCCATGAATCCCATCCTTAGGACCTTTATTCTCGTTTGATTGTTTATCCACTATTTATTTTGTTTGCTTTAGTTCCCATTTACAATTTACTTCTGTTAATTAGGTTGTTAGATCACCAAACATCTATTTAATTGGCTTGACTTAAAGGGTTTTTGATCATATCCTAATTGTTAGCGTCCACCCATTTAGATTGATAACCTCTTGTGCTACAATGACTTGATTGTGCAATAGGCAATTGAACTTCTTGATAGATAGAAATATCTGTTATCATACGCCTTTTTATAAGACGCTGAACCCTCCAATACATGATCCTAACATATGTTATTACTTGTATTTTCTTGTTTTGATAAAGTAATTAACTTATCTTAAACATGCTCTTAGATTGAGCCAAAATGAGATGGAAATAAGACAGGAATGAGAGAGATATGGTCTCATTATATAATTAATAAATTGCCTTAGTAGAACATATTTTGTATGTAGGTTAAATGTTTATATATAAGGCAAAGCTTTGACATCGTAATATATACAAAAACCTTTATATGAGTTTAACTTTTTTAACATGGTATCAGAGCCAACTTAATATTTTAGGTTTATCGATCCTCTCATATTCGAACTATTTGATCTCTCTCCTTCGTTCTTCAATTCTTTTTTTTTTAATTTTGTATTACCGATTCTTTTGTCGATATACATATTATGCTTCTATCGATCCTAATGTTATCATGGACGATGATTATGCTTCACCTTCTGTGTTCTTTTCAATGTTCTCAAAAGAGATACTCAATTCTCGGAATGTCGGCTAACTCATGCCTGAAGTCGAGACATGTGTTAAATTTATACTAATACAAGGTCAGAATCAACCCTATTCTATGATGACTTGATCATTGAGAGATTCCAAAACCTTGACTACGCGGAAGGTGGAATAGAAATAGAGATGGTGGTGAATTGATTGACTCAATCAATCGATGAAAAAAATAAACTCAATTTACAAACTCAAAAGAACTTAATTGAATCACTCAAATAAGAACTAATGAAAATTAACCCAAAGAATTCACAACTTTATGAAGAGAACGAAAACAGTTTTTTTATGAACTTTTAAATCTCGATTAAGGGTGCTTTACAATGAAAGAGAAACTGAGCTTTTATAGGCTCGTAGAAAACATTCCTAATGACCTAAAACAAGAAAAAAATATGCCAAATAAAAGAAAAGAGCCGTTGGGTCTTTGATGACGGAATCAGCCAAATAAGGTAAGTTGAAGGCTCTTTGTATCTTGATAACTTGGGTGCGAATTGATGTGCTCTTGGGACGTACAAGTTCAGAGAATGGGTCTTCAAAATGAGCTGAAGTGGTGAGGAAAAGAGCTTTTGCTGAATGATCAACTTCGGCTCCAAATATGGCAAGCAGTAACTCTTCTTTTGAATCATGTGTAAAAGCAAAATGTGTGTTGTCTTGGCAGCTTCAAAACGTCTTGTAGTCTTATTAGGAGTTAAATAAAACATCAGAGCATTGATCTCCACTTGGCTTAGGGCTTCACTTGATATAAACCAGTCGGATGGCAGCTGAATTGGAATTCATGTACCATCTTCGAATTTAACTTGGTTAAGGCTAGTTCTTCTTTGATCAGAAATTTTCAAATATAGCACTTTCTAATGAAAACACAAGAAGAGGCTGAATGCTCGAGTGGTTTCTTCATAGGCCAGCTTCTCTTGGTCTTGCTTGACATTGGAGGTGAGTCTTCGGGTATCTTCGATTCTAGCTTGGTCTTGATGCATTCTAACTCGTAGGTTAGCTTCAAAATATGTGGTTTCTAAGTTTTTCTTCAATGGTAGCTCGTATGCTCGAGTAGAACTTGATCTGGTTTGTGCTTCTCTTCGATTCTAGATTTTGGGTGGGGCTTCACATACCAAATTTAAATTCGATTGTTCAAATAGATTCTAGCTCGTTCAATCTCCTTAGAATAGGTGACTTGCGAATGATTCTGCACACTTAGCTCCTTTGGTCAAACATTTTGATAGTTGGAACATGCTCGACTTCGTTCCTCGCCTCCGGGTAGCCATGCTTCGTCTTCAGGTGGCTTGGCTCGGGGGTCTCATGATTCCTCCTGAATCATTGGTCTTCTTAGACTTATTTGTTGATATAAAGTCATTCCTAGAACATATATGCTTGAGTAGAGCATTGCTTGAGCAGGATTTCTCCATGTTGGTCCGTAGAGAGGCTTGCACTAGCTTGTTTGATTTGCTCCATGCCTGATATAGTTCTGATGTCCGCATCATATACCCCCATTCACATCTATACATGAACTATTGATAAATTTGAATTTAGTATCTGGACTAACGGAATTGAGCAGATATATACTTTTTGACTAACCCCATTAACAGGCCGTTAACTCTCGATGACGTGGGATCCATGTGGAATCCACATAATTAAAAAAAATATTATGCAATCAAAGCACTTCAACCCATGACCTTTATCATGCAACCAAAACTCGAAACAAGTTATGCTATGAAAATTGATGTTAATACCACAATCACACAAATATATATATATATATATATCTTAAAAATTTACTTCATCAAAGTAACATTCATCTTCATCTTTGTCAAAACAACGATGCTGGTATATTTGGTACAATTCAAAAAACGGATTGATTTGGTTTGATTAACAATGAATCTCTCACACATGTGTAAGAGTCACAAACACATGAATCATCTATGGAAGCTACGATTAACTTCTGATACCAATGAAATCTCAGAGTTAAACTAAAGATCTAGAGAACTAAGTTAAATCCAATTTTGCATACGGATCAACTGATTCATAAGAGCAAATTAAAAGATTCCACAGTTTCAACCATTGCAAAAAATCAGATTCCCGAGATAGAAAACTAAAAATCAGATCTAAAATTCATCAGATCCAATCAGTGCAAATATCAGCTGTGGAAATGCGAGAGTAAGAAGAACGACGATTGAACAATAAAGGTAAAACGACGTCCTTTTGCTTCTTTTTCTCAACTTAGGCCAAAACAACAACGTGGATAACGATGTCATCAGGGGTTAACGGTCTGTTAACGGGGTTAGTCAAAAAATATATATTTGCTCAATTCCGTTAGTCCAGATACTAAATTCAAATTTATCATTAGTTCATGTATAGATGTGCACGGGGTGTATAGTTGAGACATAAATTTAACACATGCTTTGACTTTAGGCATGAATTAGAAATGGGCGACGATTTGGCACCAGATATCCGGAGGTGTGGAAAGAGCAGCTGTGAGAAGCGGAAAAGACTTCATTTCTCATTTCTCTTTATCATTTTCAATTATTTTTATTTTATTTTCTTAGTGAGACATTCAATAAGCGACTCCCATTAAAGATGCTCTAAGTTCTCTGATGCTCTCCATGAATATGGGTTTCAACAATCTCTCTCTGATTACTCCTTGTTTACATTTGTTGATGTGCATGGTGATCTCGACTTGATGTGCTTGTGTATGTTGATGATCTTATTGTTTATGGTAGTTCATTGGAGATGAATACCATGTTCAAACAATATTTCAGTTCATGTTTTCACATGAAACATCTAGGCATTCTCAAATCTTTTCTAGGCATTGAGGTGGCTCGAGATTCTACTAGTGTGTACTTGTGTCAACTTTAAGTATGCGCTTGATTTCTGAAATAGGTCTTCAAGTCTAAGTATGTACTTGTGTCAACTTTAAGTATGAGCTCGAAAATGTTTAAAAACCTCATTTTTTTGCTTTCCAAGTCTATATTAGATTAGTATATTATAAATAGATAGTTTTTAAGCATAAAAGAGAAGAAACACCAAAACAATTGATGAGAAATAAAATTACATGTCAAACGGCCGCACATTAGGGTTGAAGAAGAGATATCTTGAAGAAGAAAACAGATAGAAAATTACAAATATATCCTTCATTAAAGAGAAACAAAAAAAAATTGTGGCTGGGTGGGTTTGAACCCAAGATTTATCAAGTAAAACGCATATAACTTACCACTAGACTATTGGGGAAAATGGTCAATTTTAACATTAACTCTTTTCACAGTCCTTTTTCAATACCAACTAAGAGGGAGAGCTTTTTTTTAACTTCAATTTAAAAAAATTCCAAAAAATATACATGAACTTCATATGTGTGCTGAATTGCCACGTGGTATATTCCTACAGAATCAGATGTCACATGGCATTTTTTCTGAATCAGATGTCATGTAGACTTTTCAAAAAAAAAAATTGATTTTGAAGTTTTATGTAATGTTATAAGTCTAAATTTTTTTGACACTTATAATGGAGAAACGGAAACACCATTATTAGTTCAACAATCTTATCAGGTATTTTTTTATCATTTATGTAGTCGTAACAAACAAAATGTTCAAACAATTAGAAGGTATAATCTTGAACAATTACTATTTTTGAACTTAGAGGTCAGATTTTTAATGGTTTAAGTATGTATCGTTTAATGGTCAAAGCTCTATGGTTCTTGCGGTTACAAAAAATGATAAAACAAATTGATAGTTGATAATGGTGTTTTGGTTTCGCCATTATAAGTATCAAAAAAATATAGACCCAGAACATTGCATAATGAAATTTTTTTTTGAAAAGTCTACGTGGCATCTGATTTAGCAAAATGTCATGTGACATCTGACTCAGCAAGATTATGTCACGTGACATCTGACTCAGCAGAAATATGCCACGTATCAAAAATATTTCTGCACACATATGAAAGTTTTTGTAGAACTTTTGAAAATTTTATTAGTTGAAGTTGAAAAATATATTGGGTTTTAGTTGGTCTATGAAAAGGTACCGTGAAAATAGTTGATGTTGATATTGGCCATTTTTTCTAAACTATTGTATCACTTAAGTATTTTTGCTAATATATATATATACAATATATATATGTGAAAATTCTTGAAATTAATCCCCAATTAATCTTCATGTAATCTCTGTCTAATTGATTAGGCGCTATGAACTATTGCACAACTTGACTAATGCCTAGGGAAACTTTAAACATGATATATAACTAAGGGTTTTAATGTTGCTGACTTAACTCCGTTTTATGCAGCTGAAAATGTTTGGAGGTTAATACCATCTCAAGAGGGAAGGAAAGATGTGGACATCGACCAAGAAGACAACCCTACCGATGCTCCAGAAATAACTTGATCAAGTGCATAACTAATCGTATGTAGTATTGTAGGATCGATCCCACAGAGAGTGATGTTACTAAGATGAGTTTAATAAGACTAAAACGAGAATAGGAGGAATATAAATATGGGGATTTTTTTGTGAGCAATGGTAACGTAAATAACGATAGTAAATTAATAGAAAGCAATCATTAGGCGATGGGGAACTATCCAATGACTATGGTTCTCTATAGTTTCAGCAATTTTCAAACATTCTTCTCTAAGTGGATTCTTGAACTCGCAAAACTAAGGTTATTCCTTCTATAAACAAAACAACTTTTGATAGTCAAGTTACAGATGTCTAATCTCCTCTGTGTTTCCACCAGCGGCAGGCACACGACAAAGATTATTCATGCATTATATCCTAATAGTTTCATACCCTTGTAGGGCTTTAGGATAAGTATTTATAGTGTTCAAGTTATCTTAAGTTGGTTTAAGGTTGAGATAAGTGAAGTGCGGTCATTTTGGTCAAAAGGGGCTTCGAGTAGGTGTTGGCACGGTCACGGGCCTTGGTGCTGTGCCAGCATGGCTTTCCACTAGGATATAATGCATGAATAGTCTTTTTCGTATGCATGCCCGCTGCTTGAGTCACTGATGAGATTCGACATAGGTAACATGACTATCAAAAGTAGTTTTTTTTTTATAGAAGGATCCACCTTAGTGTTGCGAGTTCTAGAATCAACTTATAGAAACATATATGAAAATTGCTAAAATTATAGAGAACGATAGTCCATGGATAGTTCCATGTCGCCCAACGCTTGCTTTTTATTGATTTCCTTAGTTATTTTCTTGCTATTTACGTTAACATTGCTCACAAAACCCCACATATTTATATTCGTCCTAGTCTCGTTTTAGTCTTATTAAACTCGTCTTAGTAACATCACTCTCTGTGGGATTCGATCCTAAAATACTTCATATGATCAATTGTGCACTTGTAACTTTTGTGTTGGTTTTATAGATAAAAGTTTGGAGTACAAAACCACACACATCAGGAGACAACTAGTTTTTCACGCATTATGAACTCTGCTGAGAGCATCAAGATGGTCTTATTCGCCATGTCCATGAGAAACGGCAGAAGGATCCAATCTCTGATGTAAAAATTGAATTGGAAAAATGAATGCAAAGATCAATATTCGATCCTCTTCCTGGATTGATCGATCCAAGCAACCAAAACTCACCATCAACTGTCTAGCCATTACTGGGTGCAAGCAAGACTACAATGTGAAGTAATGATACTTTGAGGCCATGAATGGTTGGTAGATTCTTAATAGTTTTTGGCTTTTAGTTTTTTTGTTTTTGAGTTTTTTGGTTTTTGATTTTTTTTGTAGATTTTAAGAGAGAAACAAGGTTATTGTGGTTTTTGAGTTTTATTTGAAAATTAGAGAAACCATCAAAAAACTTTTTTCTCTAAATTTTAAGGAATCTACTTTTATAAATCTTGAATGGGTGAAAATTAGATTTTTTCAAAGTCTAAAACCGAAAACTGTTTGGAAAACTACAATTAATCAAGGCCTGAGTTAATATGAGCATGCATAACTCTCCAAAGTACATTGTTCCAGGACGTAGAAAGATAAGAATTCTAAAAGTTTCATGTGCTGAGATCGACCAATCCCTCATGAAAAGTAACTAAAGGATCGATCTATCACTCATTAAAGGTGATCAATCCATCAATCTAATACCACTAGTGCTTTGGAAATTCTTGGTTAGATAGTTAGTGCTGCGAAAGTAGGATAGCCTTACAATAGTTATTCGACTTCTGGAACTATTCGTTTATAAATCCCTTGTTAGTTAGATGGCTTAATGCATCACTGATATCTACAACATTCCCTGCGCTCAGCGTTCTTTCTCCATTAGATTCATACACTCTTATCTAGTACTTATTTGTTTTTTGCAATCTTGACTTCAAACTATATTTTCATCCTAGCTCTATTCGTTACATTATAATTAGTAGTGTGATTTTGGTCTCTCTGAAATTCTGCCCTAATCTATACTACTATGCACAATTTACAGTGATACAGAAGATTAAAACCATAGACATCAACGAGTCGAGTCGTATCTTGTCGAGTGGAGAACCGAGTGAAGACAAGAAATAACTTCATTAGAGTGTGCCTAGAGCTGGAAACAACGAAGAGAGCCGAGAGAAAGAATGAGGAGTCGAGCAGAACACGTCAATGACAACGTGGCCCATGCTACGCGCGAATAAGGTAAGTTTTTTTTTTTTTTTTTTTTTTTCTGTTATCTCTCTCTTTGCGGGTGGGCACGAGATGTCTGCTACTTCTAGCTGAATGATATTCTTTTAAGTAGTTAGAGGCAAGGTCAAAGCCTCCAGATTGTGGAGAGGGTCTCACTTATGCGCAAAACATAAGTTTCTATTTCTGTTTTATTTATTTTTTTTTTTTTTGTTATTTCTTGTATTTTTTTTTTATTCATGAGATTAAATTTCGACCCTTGAAAGTTAAACCTAAAAGACTATTTAATAAAGTCCCACTGAAGTATTGTAGTCACGTTTTTAACCTAAATCAATAAAGAGCCGCACTTTCTTCTCTTGACCTATTAGATTGAAAACCACTTTGTATTCTTTGTTCTTGCGTGTGGATTTCCCCTTCAACAAGAGTATTTGTTGTATCAAAGAGCCTTTCATACTTTTTGTGGTACGATTGATCCCACTGAACCATCTCCACTCGAATCACCAAAAGAGAAAGAAGACAATATTTTTGTATTTTCAATATTCTATTCGAGTTTTATTTCACAAATACCCAGAACTCACTTCTCCCAAATACCCATAATATATTTGAAATTCTATATTTGTAATTCGGATATGGTTAAAAAATTTGACGGAATTAATTGATTGACGGAGTTAACTGTTCCCTCAACAAAATTAATTGTTCTGTTATCAAAAATATTGGTACGAAGCGGAATACCATTTTAATAGTTTAAATTAGTAAAAAATTTGGTTTACATTTTCAGAAGTTAAAAATTGATGTGTTTGCCATTTTAATAGTTCTTTTTTAATGGGATCTCCTTAAAATAACCGCATGTATCATCGACTCTGGTTAATAACAAAGCCGTAATAAATCATCCAGTGATGCCATCTAACGTGAGGTACGTGTCCGAACGGAGACGACGGGTCAGACTATAAAAAGCATACGTATGCCATCATTACATGGACCTCCTATTAAACACATACGATTCCTGTGGTAAAATGTTTTTAATTCACTAATCATATCAAACCTATTTTAAAGTCGATAAGTTATCGATCCACTGTTCTAAAAATCCTCTCCTACCTCCGATTATTCCTCGTCTAGTCATTCGACCCACCTTCGCCGCCCGACTAACACCTAATCGCTAGGTCCACTTTCACTGCTAGATAATTATTTTTTTGTTATTCAGACAATTATATTAAGAGTTTTTGTGATATTTTACAATAAATTATGTTCAAAATTTTAATGAAAATTATAAAATTGTCTTAAAAATACGTTTTTATGTGTTTACTGCAATTTTAAAAATAATATTATAAATTTTTTTTAATTATAATAGATTAATATATTTAAAAATATGAAAATAGTCTTAAAACCCTAAAACTAGTTCCCGATTAATCTCCGTTTAATTTCTGATTTATTAATTAGGCGGTAGGTCCATCCTTACCGCCCGACTAACGCCTAATAATTTTTAGAACATGTGCCGATCCATCAATCCAAATAGAAAAAAAGTTCTTGGTACATAATACATATAAAAAGCTAAGAAAATAGATGAAACAAGGGACTTAACAAGTTTTTCTCTAAACTCCAAAAACAATTTTGATTAGAGTGTTTTAAAATAAATTCGGAATACCACAACAATGTCTCAAATGACTTCGACCGTATTTTCCGTACTGCATGTTTATCAATATAGACTATCTAAAACAATTGTCGGAAGAATGCAATATCGAAATATTTTTGCAAAGATCATATTAAAAGAGTTATATATTTAGAAAGAGCATCTTAGAAAAAGTCGAGCCCATAAAAGATATAAAAATATTCGAACCTTGTCCTGAATGATGGGTTAAAGGACATGAACGCACGTGTAGAATTTGTCTTGTAGTGGACCGTGAATAAATGCTATATATGGTCGGCCACTTTATTGCCATATTCACGAATCCATAGTTGTAATATTGATGTCGGCTGTCGGCAATAATATTCTTGACCTTTTTCAACAAAAAAAAAAAAGATAAGACTTTAGAAAAAAGAGAACCCTATAAAAAAAAACTTTAAAAGTGGCAAGTATTTTAATTTTAAACTTTCAAAATTTTTGATTGTCATTTTAAATTAGTGTACAATCTTATCGGTTCGCATCTGATACTTCAGATGACAAATGACAAAATAATTAACTCCATCGAATTTCTAACTATGAGAAATTTTCAAATATATTTCAAATATTTGGAGAGCTGAATTCGGAATATTTGGGACACTCGTTTATTTTAAAATTTGATTGTATCATACTACCATAATAAATTTTAAAAATAAAAACTGTTCTACTAAAATCTTTCAAATTTGCTCATCTAGTTCGTATTACCATTAAATTTAATAGAACAATTAGTTCCTTACTTACCTGGACGGGTTGATTCGTGATCAAGAAGACGAGTAGCCTAGGCTAGTGACTTCCATTGCACACAAAGGAAGGGTGCTATGCTTAAGGTTTTCCCTTGAGGAAGAGCCTACGTCATTATTTGTGGTAAAGGGGGGTTTGCGTTCGCGCAAAAAAAAAACAATTAGTTCCATTAACAATATTGTTAACTTTTAGTTTATACTTTAGTATATACAAAAGTTTAATTTAAACATTATGTGTTTTTTCCATGTATATTGTCGTTTTGGCGATAGGTCTTAGACAGGTGGGATGAAGTAGATAATGGACAAGGTTGTGTCACACAAACGAAAGGGGTTCCTTGTAACAAGCTTTGTTTGATAAACGACAAGATTCTTGCTTTTAAGGTCACGCCAAAGCTGTAACAAACATGACAGTGTTAGTATACTGTTAGTGCTATCAAAACAGAAAAAAAAAGGTATAAGAGAGCAAGAGCTTAGAGTGAGAAGTAAGTAATTTACAAAACAAGAGGCTGAGGATGAGAAGCAAGTAATTTACAGATCAAAGCAGAGGGAGAGAAACGTAAACAGAGGGTGAGAGAACATATTTTTAAGACGATGGAGTTAAACTTATCCTTTTTTGTTCTTCATCTTCTTCGTATTTCTCGATATTGATCTCTCCTTGTGAGTGACTTGAGTTGGAGTATGAGTTCTCTTTGTATTCAGCTTGATTTCATACTATTGTGAGTTGAGTTAAAGCTCACTGAGACTTACCTTGGTCACCTAGGCCGTGGTAACTCGTTAATCCATGTGTCTTTACTTTTCTTGCAACAAACAACATGTAAGTAGAACAAACAAATTGTTATCAACACACTATACGTTAAAATACAAAGATACAAGTTGAACTTGAGCTCAAAAACTATTCCAAATGGTATCAGAGCAATGCTAGTAAAGAAAAGTGCAAGCTTTCATAAAAAGGTGACACCTTTTATCACAAGAAGAGCAGATCTGTGAAGCTTTAAGCTTGTGAAGGTTCATCAGTTCAGTCAAACAGTAGTTCTAGTCTCAACAGGTAAAAAGTATCCTCTCTATTTTGAGACATACTGTTTTATTCTTTGAAAACTCTGAGATATCTCGTGAGTGTTTGTGTTTTGTGTCTGCTGAGTTTCTGTTTGGTTGTTGGAAGTTGGTACCGGTGTGGTGTTGTTTGTGTTCTTCTGTGATTGTGAATATCTGTTAAATAGACAAACATGAACCAACTCAAACAAATACAATCTTAGCCACTTTAAAGATACTTGGACTTGATTATGCACTAAAATCAGTGATGGTACAAGCAAACATCACTGAACCTAATGGCAAAGTTGTTGAAGGTGCAGAAGAGGTGGACATATGTTGTCTCAGGTTTTAACCTTAATTATCACTGCAAGTGCATAGTTGTGTGCAATAGTATGGATTAAGGTCGAATCCGCAGAGATTATAGTCACACTACAAAATTGTATTGGATCGAATAGTGGTAGGACATAATATATAGGTTGTTTGTATCATAATGATTTTAGTAAATAAAGCAGTAAATTAAAATGTGTAAACTCTATGCAGAAAGACATTGGGCGCAGGAAATGTTACATGTATCAATGATCGATTAAGCTATCGATGATGTCTCGTGGTTTTATAGGTATTGAACCTTTAATTCTACTAACTTATTGTGTTTTTTTTTTATTGATTCAAAGTATTTTTAGAGTCTTTTAGTCCTCTATCTAATCTTTACATGGTTTTAGTTAAGGTTTGAAGGAAAAACATGGTATTTTGTGATGAAAACGCGAATTTGGAGATGCAGAGTAACGCATAAGCTTCAGAAGTTTGACATTCGTTGGCAGTCTTCCCGATTTCTGATCTAGATGATTTTTAGGTACAATATAGCTTTTTGAGTTGGCTATCATTTGACACTGCTATCAGGTCATTTGGATTATACATGTTTTACTTAAGACATGTCAATATGGCGAACAAATGAAGCATATGCAGAAATTGTATTTGGGAAGCTAGGGACCAATCATCGGGGCACATTATTTTCTTTATCTATTTTCATTAGGTAAAGAAATATGGCTGCTCGATTCTAGAGCAGCCCAGAGCAGCTTCAACCTTGTTTTTTTAATATACAAATAGGGCTGCTTGATCATAGAGCAACTTCAACCTTGATTTTTTTTATATATAAATAGGGCTGCTCGACCCCAAAGCAGTTCCAACTTTGTTTTTTTACAGCTTTTGCTTATTTTTTTCGTAGCTTTAGGAAAAGAAATTTCTTACTTTTCTTACTTTTCTAAAAGAAGGGCGTGTTTACGAGAACACCTCGAAAAGAGATACCCCGAAAATACAACAAGAATTAAACATAAGTTTGAACTTGAAAATGTCTCTTCCACTCTATGGCCCACGTCTTTGGTGTTATTGGGCCTTGATCATGATCAACAAATGAAAAATTTGAAGTATGTGAGCCATAAACCTCATTAAAAATCTTTATCTGGAAAACCCAATAGGAAAAACCAAAGACAAGGGAAAAAGAGTGCAAATGGATCACATATCCATTTGCTGATCATCTTGAGCGTGTATCATAACCATGCAGCTTTGATACAACCTCCATTGCTCAAGTGATCTTCTTCGGTCATAGCTTGGTGTAGTAAGACCCCAAAAACTTTGGTGAAAATCCTTGGTCTGGGAACGAATCATAGTTCTGAGAGGCACTTCCAAAGCATCCTTAACTCCTTACTCGTCCATGTATTCATGCCTTGTCCCAAATCCATGTTCTAGGTCCTTAGAGCTATCTAGAATCGCATCACTAGGTAATACACAAGTTGGGTTGAAGGTTTGTTCAAAGGGATTCAATGATTGATTAGGTTTAAGTTATTAGATTAAGGATTTACCTTTAGTTTTCTTCATCTTTGTGAACTTAATTCTTTTGTTAGGTTGACTGATCTAGAATAAGATCTCTAGGTTTAATATATGCACTGAAAGGGATAGTTAGGTTACTATAGTAAATAATTGATGAGCTTAGTATCTATAGCCAAGAGGAGTAGAAGGTATGTCGTCTAAGTAAACTTATCGAGCTTGTTTAAAAAGTTGAAATGTATTCTAATGATCATTCGGAAGTCTAGTGTCTTAGATTGCATGTTTAGATAGTTATTAATGTGGGATTAGGTTATCTTTACCATAGTGTTTCATGTTCGAGAACTGTTCGTTAACAAGTCCCTACTTAGTTAGATACCTTAATCGATCATTGATATCTGCAACATTCCCTGCACCCAACGTCTTTCTCCACATTGTTTTATTTTACTGCTATTTACTTTCTGCAATCATGACCATCAACAACCATATTTTGGTCCTAGCTCTACTTGTTGCATCACAATTCGTAGTGTGAGATTGGTCTCTGTGGGATTCTATGCACAATTGTGTGATAACATTGTTATTTTACCGCTTTTAACTATGATTTTGAGATGACTAACAAGTTTTTTTCAAATGATTTAAGTGATTCAAGTTATTACAGGTTTTTTAGACATAAATGATCAAAAAGGGAGCAAAACACGGGTTCTCCTGTTTTTGAACTTCAGATTTAAGGCCATCTTCAAAGACCTTCCTGTGGAACATATTCGACGTTTAATATGTCATTGGAAACCTAGAAGAGTCATATTTCACCTCCAACTGGAATAAATCAAATCCATTGAGCCGATCAGAAGTTATGATGAAAATAGTGAAGAGATGTCATGTAGAGAAACCTAGAAACAAGCATTAACGCGGCACCAGAAGCAGACCAGCACCAAACACCATTCCAGCGGGGTAACAGAGCCCGTACCTGCTCCAGAACCCATCCGAAGGCCCATTGATCCAAAATGACCGCATTTCAGTTACTCCAACCCTAAACCGACTTCAGACGCCTTCGACCCTATAAATACTCAGCTTAAAACCCTATAAAGGTATGAACTATTAGGTCTAAGAAGCCAACTCGTGGAGAAGACTCAGAGCCGCCTCAAGGAGTCCTATGAAGATTGAAGCGCTTAGTTCATCATCTCTTTCATAGCTTTCATTGTTTTCAACATCATTGTAGAGAAGATCGCTTCTATAACTCTTATAGAAGTACCTCTCAACCATCTTGCTTTATTGAATTTGTTTATCATGAATACTCTTTCATCATCTATGTTTCTGTTTGCTTTGATTATCTCTTAGTAGTTTATTAGTTGGGTTTAAGGGGTGATTCAAAGGGGATTATATGATTGTCTAATTTGAGTGGTAGTTATTAGGGAAGTTGTTATGAGCAAAGTTCTAGGAGTTAAGCTTAATGTTAATGCATGTGATAGTATCATGAACTGGAACTGATCCTAGGAGAATAGACTCGCCAAAGCGTTGTTTATTAGTCCTAACCTATACTTAACCAAGCTAATCGTCATGACCACTCAGTTGGTCGAGTTATAGACGTGTGGAGAGTAGAATCGAACCTTAATAGATAATGCATGTCTACCTGTATCGTGTGCCTATTAAAGTTCAGTCACAGAGTAGTTAGAGATAGGTAGTGTGACTTACAAAATAGGCTTATTGCATAATCAATGCTTCGTAGTTCAAGAACATGTTTGTGAAGAACCTTCATCCATGGATCTTGAATGAACCTATCTAAATGAATCCCCTGTGATATCTTCTAATGCCCAACACTTGCTTTTATTGATTTCCTTAGTTATTTACTTGCTTATTCTGTTACTGTTGCTCACAAAAACCCCACCTATATATTCTTCTTATTCTCGCTTTAATTGTTACTGAACTCATCTTAGTAACATCACTCTCTGTGGAATTCGATCCTAAAATACTACATATGATTAGTTATGCACTTGCAAATTTTGTGTTGGTATATAAGGTAAATGTTTGGAGTACAAAACCACACACATCAAGCTTGGCGCCGCTACCGGGGAGTGATTGTTGCTAAAGAATCTAAGACTAGAGTAGGTCTAAGACACTTACTTTTTAATTTTTAATGTTGTTTTTACTTTGGTTTTACACAAATGAAGATTATTCGTTTAAAGCTCATGAAGCAACTATGCCACATAATTCTCACTTAGAGAGAAACTTTGAGAAAATCTTGCAGCAGCTCATTGATGCACAACAAAAGGACAGCAAAGTTCTTAATGCTAAGCTTGATAAGATGGAGATTGAATTCAATGCAAAGTTAGAAACTATCAATGAGCAAGGTCTAAGGATGTAAGAGAAGATACAAAGCATTGAAATGGAGCTCCAGTACCGAAAGAAAGACATCTGAGATTACAACTCAGAGATCCTAATCACCAATTACTCATTGGATGGTGTTGAACTCCTTTTTGAAAAGATTGAGGCTTTTCAAAAAGATTTAGCTAATCCGACTAAGTATGTGATAACAAGATTTGACTATCTCAGGTTCAATTCCTCAAAGCTATCATGTCATTACAGCATATAAGGTATCAATCCATATGAGTGTGTTGTTATGCAATCAAGATATGATCAAATACTCCTAATTCAAGGCAAATAGATAGTTCTTCGATAACCTAACAAATTCTAAATGCAAAAAGGCAACATAAGCTAAGTGGAATAAAAAATCAAACAAAGCAGAAGCAGAATATCAATTAATAAGAAGCAAGGTCCTGAGGAATAGGTTCATGGACCTGTGATTCCTCCTAATCTCTCCTAGATGCTTAATTAACTTCAAAAAAGTATCCCTAGACGATGAACATCATAAAAAGGTGAATCCACTCTCATTACACACACCAACAAACCTATGCCACTTCCTAATCTTAACACCTATTCAAAGAGAAGAGAGAGCAGGTATCAATGAAACATAGCATAAGCAAGCATTAAGAACCATATCATAAATGTCAAAATACAACTACAACTACCAATCTCTTCGTGAAAACTTATAAATCTTTGGCATTAGTAGATCAGAAATTTCATCAAATACCTTCCGGGTGTAAAATGCCTGGGATATAATTCCAAGGAGTTAGCAAGGAAGAGCATTACAAACACGTAATATAGAATAGATCTATTCAATTTTAAGCTTAAGCATTTAAGGAGATTAGGATTCCTACACAGATCTAACCATTCCTCACGAACCCTAGTTCACTACTCAGAAATCATCCTAAAATGCTCAAACCAATAAAATGAAATAAAGTGCATATTCAGATTCAGGATGATGAGATTAGAAGGACTATGAAGAAATTAAATGCAAAAAGATAAAAAAAAAGAGTAGATCTGGAAATTCAAATCACAAAAGTTTTCATGTGGCCATAGAGAATAAAAGCATAAAACTCTAGAAGAAGATCAAGCCCTAGGGTTTTTACAGGAAGGGCATTTATAAGAAGCCCTAAAACACAAAACGACAAAACAAGTAAGTCTGATTTTGACGGTGGTAGAGCTCGGTCTGGAAGATGAGTAATGAGATCGAGTTGGTGAAATCTTCAACCTTCAACTCGGTCATGAAGTCGAGTTCTCTAGTCGAGTGGTGATCCTCCAAAGGCTGTGTCTTTGCATAGAACTCGGCTTGTTCCTTAAGTGGTGGACTCTGGTTGCTAGATCGAGTGGCTTCATCGAGTTCACTCCACCATTCTTCCTTAACTCCAGTAAATCTCTAAAAACTATCCAATTGCCCTGAAAACAACACCAAAGTGCAATATGTATGCAAAACTAATGCAAAACCTAATATGAATGTTAAATGAGTGAAAAGACAGAAAATGGGTGAAATAAGTGATGAAACTATGTCTAAATGATGAGAAATGCATACTAAAATGGGTTAAAATACAGAGACATCAACTGTCATAAACTTAGTCTTTGCTTGCCCTCAAGCAAAAAAGTCATAAGCAGGGAGAGAGGTTTGAAAATGGGAACTCCGAACCTAAGCAATGCCACTAAAAAAAATACAATCAACATCCCAGGTAGCTATTCTAAATGCAATGCCCAAGAGCCTTACTTGAAAAGTGTTAGCCATACTCTTTACAACACTACCTAACATTAGCCTTAACCTACAGATACATCCAGATCAATCATCCCCTTTAACATTCATTAAGTAGTAACCATGAATCAAGTTTATGCAAGATCACTGAACTAATTTGGCTAAGGGAAAAAGTAAAGAGACAAAAATGGTATTTGCTTGTAACTGGTTTTAAGCTTTTCAAAACAGGGAACTCTCAAAGAAAGACTGAGCTTTAGAGGAATGCTAAAGGTACAGGGCCAACCTATGCATACAAAGACAGATTCTTATCTACCCATACACACATAAAGATCACACCCAAACCTAAATCTAAACCAAGAAGATGATCCTAATTCTACTCTTAGGTACTTTTCTGCCGTGAATCCCTTTTAAGACCAAACTATTTTTTCTTTTTCTTATTTTTTTGCGTTCTAAGGAGAGGTTATCTTTATACAACTACTTACTTTAGTGGATTTGGCTCTTATTAGCTATGGCTCTTCTTACTTCATAAGACATTTTCAGGCTTTTGCTTTCTTTTCCTTTCTTCTACTTTCAGAGTGTATTCTTTTCTCTTTTCAAATTCCCAAATTCTTTACTAGAGCAGTGACTTAACATATCCTTCTTCCCATAACTTTTTCCTTGTTCTTTCTTTTCTTTTCTTTTCAACCTATCCCGGGGTAAAATAACAACCACTCGGTTTGCATAACTCGATTTGGTAAAACGAGTCTATCCATGGAGTTCACTAAACGAGTTAAAGTTTGTAGTCTATTCCCACTCAGAATTAAGTCCCCACCGAGTCCTATCTAGTCCAAATATTGTGAACCAGAACTATATGAGAAACTATCCTTGTTGACTTCAACCTAACACGTTCTATCAAGCTTAATCTATGAAATAGGCCTCAGACACAGAGAACAGTGATAGTTTGAAAGAAAGATTTAGGTAAAGGGTAAGAGAAGTCTACTTGGATTAACAAAGAGTGGTAAAAAGGTGAAAGAAAATCCAAGTATTATAAATGGTATCCATGAGTTCAGATCAAAAGCATAAACATGATAGTTGCAAATCAAGATTAGGTTTTAATAATTAGGGGATGATTTCAAATCACAGTATGCTTCAGCCAAAACTAATTGTCAATTAATGCATTCAAAGTATGGTTATACTTTATGCTTCAAACTCTAATGACATGCATCACAAAACTACTAACCAGATCATTGAATTTATCGATTTAAGCGGTACGCTAGCAAGGTTATGATCATCATTATCCCCTATGTTACAGTCCTATATGATATGCAGCTAGACTCAATCCTAAAATGCAAGTGCAACTACATGAACACTGTTTTTGTGGAATGATTTTCGAAAAAAATTCAAATTTTTATGGGTTCTTATATGCAATAGATGATGACTCAAAGTATGCAAAATTTGAAATAAGAAATTAGAAAACAATGTTAAATACATCTTCAACCCTCCTCCAAACTTAAATTACACAGTCCCTGGTGTAATAAAAATCCAAAGGGGAATTCAAGAATCAAAAGAAATCTAAGCTAAATGCGATGGTATTTACAATGAAGGGTTAGAGCTGTTACCTCATGGGTTGTTGAAGAATTGGTAGGTGTACGCGTCCATGCTTTCTCTGGTGTACTCGGGAACTGTGGTCAAGTTGGTGGGTTCTTTAGTGTAGAACTCGGTCTGGCCAACTCGATGTGGCATCGAGTCTGCCCTCTTGACGTTGAACTCAGTCTGGTGACCAAGTCCTCAATCCTCTTTCTTGGGTATCTACCAACCATAATCAGTTAGGAAAACATAGCAAAGATACTAAAAACTATATATATATATATATATATATATAAAGATAGGCATGGGGCTTCTTCCCATGTGAGCTTTTTTTTAGTCTCTGAGCTTGACTCTTCACCCTTTATCAGGTTTGAGGTGGCTTGTAGAGAGGAACTGAGGTCCCCTCTGGAATGATCCTGCCAGCCATGTAGGGCTTTACTCTCTGCCCATTCACGGGGAATTCTTTTCCCTCCTTGCCAATAAGAGTGATAACTCCATAGGGTAAGCCCTCCTTGATGGTGAATGGTGCTGACTATTTTTCCTTAAGCTTTCCTGGTAAGAGCTTTAGGCTTGAGTTGAAGAGCAGCACTTGATCTCCACACTTGAAATTCTTAGGCAGAATCTTCCTGTCATGGAAGACTTTTGTCCTCTCCTTGTAAACCTTGGAAATTTCATAACTATCAAGCCTGATTTCTTCCAACTCATGTAAAACCATTTTCCTTTTCTCCTCAGCTGTCTTTAGATCAAGGTTGAGGAGCTTTACTACCCAGATAGCTTTGTACTCGATTTCCACTGGTAGGTGGCATGCTTTCCCATAAAGGAGCTGAAATGGTGTTCTCCCGATGCGAGTCTTGAAAGCAGTTCTATAAGCCCAGAGGGTGTCATCAAGCTTGGCTGCCCAGTCTCTCTTTGAAATCCCCACTACTCTTGCAAGGATGACTTTGATCTGTTTGTTGGAAACTTCTACTTGGCCACTGGTCTGGGGGTATATGGTGTGGCTACCTTGTGCTTTACATCATACTTCCTTAAAAAGTTCTCAAAAAGTTTGTTGATGAAATGAGATCCTCCATCACTTATGACTACCCGTGGCACACTAAACCTAGGGAAGATGATGTTTTTGAATAGCTTAAGAACTACCTTGGCATTGTTGGCTAGACAGGCGATAGCTTCCACCCATTTTGACACATAATCGACAGTAACAAGGATGTAGTTGTTACCATTGGAAGAAGGGTTGAGCGGTCCCATGAAGTTGATCCCCTACACGTCAAAAACTTCTACCTCCAGTATTGGGCTCTAGGGCATCTCGTTCCTTCTGCTTATGCTCTCCATTCTTTGGCATGCATCGCACCTAGAAGTGAAGCCTTAAGCGTCCTTGAAAATGGTAGGCTACCATAACCCCGCTTGGAGCACCTTCTGAACAGTCTTAAAGGTGGCAAAGTGTCCTCCATAAGCAGATCCATGGCCATGCTCCAGAACTCCCTTTATGCATCTTCTAAATAGACTATTCGACCTTCTCTTGTATAGATAAGGATCATCCCAATAGTATTGGTTCAGGTCTCTAAAGAACTTCTTCTTCTGGTATGCATCTAGGCTTTTAGGGATCTTTCCACACACTAGATAGTTTACCAGATCCGCATACGAAGGCAGTTTTTCTTCCTCAATCACCTAGACCTTATTGAACTTGTTGTAGGTCATATATCGGGATTGCATCTTCTATCTTCATTTTTGACAGGTGGTCAGCTACTCTATATTTTGATCCCTTTCTTATCCACTATTTCCATGTCAAATTCTTGGAGAAGTAGAATCCATCATAGAAGCTTGGCTTTGTGTTCTTCTTCGCGTATATGTGCTTCAAAGCCGCATGATCTGTGTGGACAACCACTTTAGAACCGACTAAGTAACTCCTGAACTTTTCAAATGCAAACACTACAGCTAGCAACTCTTTCTCTATGGTGGTATACCTTCCCTGAGCTTCATCCAGCGTCCTACTAGAGTAATAGATCACATGCAACTTCTTATCGATCCGCTGTCCTAAGACTGCTCCCACTGCATAATCTAAAGGATTGCATATTATTTCAAATGGATGATCCCAGTTGAGTGCTTCAACTATTGGTGCTGATACCAAGGCTTCTTTGATAAGGTGAAACACCTTCAGGCATTCAGAGTCGAAGACGAACTTGGTTTCCTTGCACAGCAACCTAGTTAGAGGTCTGGCTATCCTTGAGAAATCTTTGATAAACCTCATGTAGAATCCGGCGTGCCCGAGGAAGCATCTGATGTCCTTGACATTCTTTGGAGGTTGTAACTGCATCATTACTTTAACTTTAGCCTTATCCACCTCTATACCCTCCTCTGAGATCATGTGCCCCAAAACAATCTCTTCTTTAACTATGAAATGACACTTTTCTCAATTCAGAACCATGTTAGTTCCTTCACATCATGCGAGTATCCTACAAAAGTTTAGCAGCAGGAGGAGAAAGAGGAGCCATAGAGAGAGAAGTCATCCATGAATACCTCCACCATCTCCTGTATTAAATCCAACAAGATAGAAGTCATGCATCTTTGAAAAGTTGCGGGTGCGTTGCAAAAGCCAAATGGCATTCTTCTTTATGCGAAATTTCCATATGGGCAGGTGAACGTGGTTTTTTCCTGGTCATTAGGGTGTATGGGGATTTGGAAGAATATGCTGTATCCATCTAGGAAACAGTAGTATGGGTGATTCGCTAGCCTCTCTAACATTTTGTCAATGAACGACAAGGGGAAATGGTCTGTCTTAGTCGCAGCATTTGATTTCGTATAGTCGATGCACATCCTATGACCACTGACTGTTCTAATGGGAATAAGTTCATCCTTATCAGTCTAACTACAGCCATACCACCCTTTTTTGGGACGCAGTGCACAGGAGAAACCTCAGTATTATCAGATATTGGGTAAATAACACCAGCATCTAAGAGTTTGAGGATCTTCTTTTTAACTACTTCCTTTAGGTTCGGGTTTAGTCTCCTCTGGGCTTCTATGCTAGTGTAGGATTCATTTTCTAGATGGATCGTATGAGTGCATATGCTAGAGGAAATTCCTTTTATGTCATCTAACGAATATCCTATGGCCTTCCTAAACCTTTTCAATGCAGTTAACAGTTGGTTCAACTAATCAGTGTTTAGTTTATCGTTCACTATGACATGGTAAGTAGAGTTTGGTCCTAGAAAAGTGTACCTTGACCCTTTTGGTAATTGTTTTAGCTCCACCTTAGGTGCTTTGAGTTTCGACCAATATTTTGCTATGGAGCAAGAGGACTCGGGTTTCTAACCGAGTGGTGGCATCGAGTCTGAACATTTTGGGTGGTTGAGGGCTTGACTCGGTATCGAGAACTCGATTTGGTATACCGAGTCTGTAGATCGAGTTGAACTACCTTCCACTGCTGCCAAGATCTCTCTTTCTGGTTTGTCCAAGTCTTCAAAGGTTTCTGGCCCTTCCAATACTCTACTAGAATCCAAATACTTTTCGTACCTCGGAGTCTCATCATGTTAGTAACCAGCTTCATTATCCTTTGTCAAAGCAATCTTCAGATGGTCCGTCTCGGCAAGTTCTTCCAGTAAATCTTCAGATAACAGATCCAACTCCTCAATCCAGAAAAGTTGTCCGTCTATTCTAGGGTTCTTCATAACATCATTGATATCAAACTTCGTCATCAGATCCTTTCCCAAATTGAGGTCAATCTTCCCATTCCGTACATCTATCAATGCTCCAACTGTCACCAAGAAATATATCCCTAAGATCAAAGGGTCTCTTGGCTCTTCATCCATTTTCCAAATGATGAAGTCGGTTGGCACTTCCACATGTCCAATTCTGACGGGCAGATCCTCTAAAAGTCCATGGGGCAGCCTAATAGATCTGTCGGCCAAAACCAAAGAGATGTTGCTAGGCTTATATTTGCTAAAGCCCAGCCTTTTGACTACAGAGAGAGGGATGAGTCTCACGGACACTCCTAGATCACATATGCACTTTTTGAAAACTAAAGGTCTTAACAAGCATGACAGAGTAAAAGAACCTGGATCGCCATGGTAGAGCATGACACTTCTTGGACAACCTTCTTTTGTTGGATAATGGCACTAAATTCGTGGGTAAGCGCGACCATTCCTTTAACTTCCCTCATCCTCTGCATCACTAGATCTTTTAGGAACTTTTGAGCAGGGGGTATCATCATTAAGGTGTCGAGCAGAGGCATATGAAAATTGATTTCTTTCATCAGTTTCTCGAAAAGAGCTTTGTACTTTTCCACTAATTCCTTCTTGAATTTTCTTGGGCTTGGAAGTGGCGGCTTGTATGGGGGTGGAACAAAGGTCATCTCTTTAAACTTTGACAGTTCTTGTTTTGCAAAAGACGTAGGCTTGACTCTGTCAGCTGATCGAGGCTGTTCCTCGAGTTTAATATCCTGCGCGGTTTTTTTGACTTGAACTTCATTTGGGATTTGAGTAGGTCCCTCTCTAGTGGGTAGCACTATTCCACTCCTCAACGTGATGGCATGGGCAGACTCATTGGGGTTGTTGGTTGTTTTTCCTGGAGGCTGTCCTAGAGGTTTGGTATAAGAAATAGAAGCGGTTGTGTTGTCCATGTACAATATTTTAGAGTTCAAGGTTTCAAACTTGTTGTTAAGATCTGTGTAGGAGCTGGGCAGCTTTTTATTCATCTCAGCAAGTTGCTGAGATACCTCCAGGCCATGAGTTGCTTGTCCTTCTAGGAATTTCTGTAGCATAGTCTTTATGTCAGGATCGTTGGCATCATTTAGCTGGTGTTGCTGCTGCGGATAGATGCCTGGATAGTGCTGTTGAGAAACAAATCCGTGATTCTGAGTGTAAGGTATATTCTGGTTGTGTTGTGGATGTAGTTGTGTGGCAAGTAGGGATATGTCTGATGGTTATTGAACCCCTTGTTGTAACCACTAAGGTTCTGGATATAACTAACCTCCTCCAGCCGGTCGCTCTTCCCATCTTGGACTGGAAACTGCTCATTGGAAACGAAATTGACCATCTACTGTTGCACCAAGAGGAGTTTATCTAATTTATCATTCAGGGCCTTCATCTCCTTCTTATGCGTGTCATCAACCTCAGAGGTTCTGTGTACGGTTATGTCATAGTCCTCATTGTAGGTGCCATCAAATTGGGCTAGATTCTCCTCTAACTCCCAACCATCATCGACATCCTTTTTCAAGAAATTGCCATTGCTAGTTGTATCCAAGAGCACTCGGAACTTGGGTAGTACACCACGGTAGAAGGTGCTCAATAGGGATTCACTGGTGAAGCTGTGGTGGGGGCACTTAGAGATGGAGCTTTTAAATCTTTCCCAGGCTTAAAAAAAGCTTTGTCATATTTCTGTGTGAATCCCAAAATCTCGTTGCGGAGTCGAGCTGTTCTTGATTTGAGAAGAATTTTGCAAGGAAGGTGCGCTTACATTCATCACAGATGGTGATGGATCTGTGAGACAAGCTCTTTTCCCAGATGTGAGCTTTATCCCTAAGCAAAAAAGGGAATAAGCGGAGCTTGAAACCGTCCTCGCTAACACCGTTGATCTTGGTGATGCTACAGAGCCTATCGAATTCGTCAAGGTGATCGAGAGTGTCCTCCATTAAGAGGCCATGTAAGTGGTTTCCTTGTACCATGGAGATCAAGCTGCTCTTGATCTCGAAATTATTAATCTGGATGGCAAAGGGACGATTCCGTGTCACTATGTATGCGTACTAGGTGCATCACTTGTTCCTACATATCTAGGCCTCCTATGAACTGGAGCACCTGGTGCTTGAGTCTGTCCCTGTGGGTTCTCCATAGTCACTTGCTCTTCTGTGTCTCTCTGTTCTCTTAGATCACGGGGCAGCCTGTGGATGTTGTCGAGGTAATGGAGGAGATTCTGGTTGCCTTGTGATCTTGTTTGCATACAGAGGATGTAGACTCAATGTGGATAACTCGCTGAAGTAGGTCGAGTGGTGCAGGAAGCATAACGAGGGAGTTATCTTCCATCCTTACTCTTAGTATTTAAAGATTGTCTCCACACTAACCAAACCATGCAGGATCTTCCTAGCAAAATTCAAATTCTCTTGCAGGAGTTCTGCGACATGTTCCCGGAGGAGAATCCACGTGGATTACCACCGATTCGAGGAATAGAGCATCAGATCGAATTTTTCCCGGAGCTTCACTCCCAAAAAAACCTGCCTATAGGACCAACCCTGTAGAGACCAAGGAGCTTCAACAACAAGTCACCAAACTAAGGAAAAAGGACATATCCGTGAACGCATGAGTCCATGCGTCATACCCGTCCTACTTGTGCCTAAGAAAGATGGAAGTTGGAGAATGTGTGTTGATTGCCAAGCCATCAACAATATCACTGTAAAGTATCGCCATCCTATACCTAGATTAGATGATATGCTTGATGAATTGCATGGCTCTAGTATCTTTTCAAAGATAGATCTTAAAAGTGGGTATCGTCAAATTAGGATGAAGGAAGGGGATGAATGGAAAACGGCATTTAAAACTAAACATGGATTATATGAATGGTTAGTCATGCCTTTTGGGTTAACAAACGCACCTAGCACATTTATGAGGTTAATGAACCATGTCCTTAGAGATTTCATACGTCGTTTTGTGGTTGTCTATTTCGATGATATCCTAGTTTATAGCCGCAACCTAGATGACCACATGGAACACCTTAGAAAAGTTTTAGAAGTGCTTAGGAAGGAAACCTTATATGCCAACCTTAAGAAATGTACCTTTGGAAAGGATAACCTCGTGTTTCTAGGTTTTGTGGTAAGTGCAGATGGCATTAAGGTTGACAAGGAAAAGATTCAAGCCATCAAAGATTGGCCAAGTCCAACCAATGTAAGTGAAGTAAGAAGCTTGTCAGGTTCTATAGGAGGTTTTTCAAGGACTTCAGCACAATAGCCACCCCACTTACTTAGGTCATCAAGAAAAATGTTGGGTTCAAATGGGAACAAGCACAAGAAGAGGCGTTCCAAGCATTGAAAGAGAAACTCACACATGCTCCAGTTTTATCTCTTCCTAACTTCGATAAAAACTTTGAAATTGAATGTGATGCTTCAGGTATTGGTATTGGTGCTGTTCTTATGCAGGATCAAAGGCCCATAGCCTACTTTAGTAAAAAACTTGGAGGCACCACACTCAACTATCCAACGTATGACAAGGAGCTTTATGCACTAATCCGGGCTTTATAAACATGGCAACATTACTTATGGCCCAAGGAATTTGTCATCCACACGGACCATGAGTCTCTTAAGCATCTTAAAGGACAACATAAGCTCAACAAGAGACATGCCAAGTGGGTTGAGTTCATTGAAACCTTCCCGTACGTGATCTAATACAAAAAAGGTAAAGAGAATGTAGTAGCCGATGCTCTTTCTCGAAGGTATGTACTCTTAAACTCTTTAGAGGTCAAACTACTTGGTTTTGAGCAAATGAAAGAACCCTATGCTATGGATGATGATTCTAAAGACATCTTTGCATCATGTGAGAAATCCGGTTCTAGAAAATTCTATAAGGCTGATAGATACTTGTTTTATGAGAATCGGTTGTGTGTACCTAACTCCTCCTTGCGAGACTTGTTTGTCAAGGAAGCTCATGCAGGTGGACTTATGGGACATTTTGGCATAACAAAAACCCTAGCCATGTTACAAGATCATTTCTTTTGGCCACGTATGAGGCATGATGTGGAGAAAGCGTGTCAACGATGTACTACGTGTAAACAAGCCAAATCCACAATCCAAAACTACGGTTTGTATCTTCCTTTACCTATTCTGTTGCATCCTTGGCATGACATTTCCATGGACATTGTACTTGGTTTACCAAAGACCAAAACAGGTAAGGATTCAATTTTTGTGGTAGTAGACAGGTTTTCTAAGATGGCACATTTTATACCATGTCATAAAACCGATGATGCCATTCATGTAGCTGGGTTATTCTTTAAAGAGATTGTTAGACTTCATGGCATGCTTACGACCATTGTTTCGGATAGGGACACTAAATTTCTTAGTTATTTTTGGAAAAAACTTTGGTCTAAATTAGGAACTAGACTTTGTTTTTCTACAACATGTCATCCACAATCCGATGGTCAAACTGAAGTAGTCAATAGAACCTTATCCGCATTGCTACATGCCCTCATTAAAAAGAACCTTAGAACTTGGGAAGAATGTTTACCTCATGTAGAATTTGCTTATAATCATGCTAGGCATTCCGCATCTAAATATTCTCCGTTTGAAATTGTTTATCGGTTCAACCCCATTTCACCTTTGGATCTAATGCCTTTACCTTTGAGTGAAAGAACATGCCTTGATGGAAAGAAAAAGGCTGAGTTTGTTAAACAGATTCATGAAAAGGCGCGGAGCAATATCGAGCACAAGACCAAACTTTACACCAAGTATGCAAACAGGGCCGAAAGGAGCTAACATTCAAAGAAGGAGACTTGGTTTGGATTCATCTAAGAAAGGATCGGTTCCCTAGTGAAAGGAGATCCAAGCTTATGCCGAGGATGTATGGACCGTTCAAAATCACCAAAAGGCTTAATGATAATGCCTACCAACTAGATCTCCAAGGTAAGTACCAAGTGAGTTCAAGCTTCAACATTACTGATTTAGTGCCTTATCTTGCAGATGAAACAGATTTGAAGACAAATCCTTTTCAAGTGGGGGAGGATGATGAGATTATGCCTAGCAAGGAGCTTGGACCAGAACTACATGGGGATGGGGAGAACCACGAGGATCAAGGAAAGCAGTTTGTACCCGAGGAAGGACATGAAGATTTGCACATTCCCCTTGGTCACATCACTCGGTCCAAGCAAGCCAAGCTTAAGACCACCTTACAACATCTCCTCAACACTACCTCGGGTGATTTAGGTATTGCTAATCCGGCCACATTGGTTGTGATACAAGCTATCTAAATATTTGTCAAGAGAGGTGGTAGGACTTGTACTCTTTTTCCCTTCGTTTGGTTTTGCCCCAATGGGTTTTCCAAACAAGGTTTTTAATGAGACAAGGCCTCACCACTTTACCAAAGCCTCTTGACAAAATCCAAGCCCATCTTCTTCTTCAAACCGCGGCAACACATTCAAGAGCAAGTCAAAGAGTCAAGTTTAAGATTTACCAAGAGTTAAATGTGTTAAGATTCATGAATTGAACCCTATATGTAACTGCGTGTATTCTCATTTCAAGCTATCAAACTTTTTATCAAAAATCTCTCTATACATTGTTTGATCATTCACTTGCTTATTGTGTTCGGATCCTTATCCTCACTTCTAGCCAGTCTTCGAAAGTCTTAAGGGTCTCTTCATCATCCTTAGGAAGTTTCATTCGATCCACCGCTTGTTCACCAAGTCGGGTTTAAACCCCTCCAAACAAGTCGATAGTCCAAGGGTCTCGATCTACCCTCGGAAGTATCCATCGATTCCTCGAGTTCCATCGTCATGTCATCGTACCGAAACACATAGCCGATCCCTCGAGTCCCTCGTCGTATCGCTTCGACTCCACGTTGCTGATACACGTATCAAACCATGTAGCCGAAACCTTGAGTCTCATCGTCGTGTCGGTTCATCTCCACGTCGCGGATCCACGTACCAAACCACATCACTGATCCATCACGATTACCCTCTTCGTGTCGAATCCTCTTCACTTTGCCAAACCATATCCGATCGTCTACCAATCCATGTACCAACCTTCATTGTTACCAAATCGATCCCCGAAGTACTTAATCACCACGAACTCCGATCCACGTTGATCGCCCGTACTGAACCGAGTAGCCTTCGAATGATACCCCTCGTATTCCCGATAATCCTCATTTTCGTAACCCAAACTCCATTTCGACACCTTGCAACCTGTTGGAGCATTTCCTAGGCCTTGATCTTACCCAAGATCACATCAAGTGAAACACAGTAATTCCAGAATATTAAAAACAAAAGTATAATGAAAACGAAGTTGATCTCAAGAGATCTGAAATCCTAGATGTAACAAACAAACACCCAAATGGCAACGCCGCTCAAATGATAACAAGATTTTACTATCTCAGGTTCAATTCCTCAAAGCTATCATGTCATTGCAGCATATGAGGTATCAATCCATATGATCAAATACTCCTAATTCAAGCCAAATAGATAGTTGTTCGATAACTTAACAAATTCTAAATGCAGAAAAGGAAACAGAAGCTAAGTGGAATAAGAAATCAAACAAAGCAGAAGCAGAATATCAATCAATAAGAAGCAAGGTCCTGAGGAATAGGTTCATGGACCTGTGATTCCTCCTAATATCTCCTAGATGCTTAATCAACTTCAAAAAAAGTATCCCTAGACGATGAACATCATAAAAAGGTGAATCTACTCTCGTGACAGACCAACAAACCTATGCCACTTCCTAATCTTAACACCTATTCAAAGAGAAGAGAGAGCAGGTATCAATGAAACATAGCATAAGCAAGCATTAAGAACCATATCATCAATGTCAAAATACAACTACAACTACCAATCTCTTTGTGAAAAGTTAAAAATCTTTGGCATTAGTAGATCAGAAATTTCATCAAACACCTTCTGAGTGTGAAATGCCTGGGATCTATTCAATTTTAAGCTTAAGAATTTAAGGAGATTAGGATTCCTACACAGATCTAACCATCCTCAAGAACCCTAGTTCACTACTCAAAAATCATCCTAAAATGCTCAAACCCAGAAAATGAAATAAAGTGCATATTCAGATTTAGGATGATGAGATTAGAAGGACTGTGAAGAAATTAAATGCAAAAAGATAAAGGAAAAGAGTAGATCTGGAAATTCAAATCACAAAAGTTTTCAGGTGGCTATAGAGAATAAAAGCATAAAACTCTAGAAGAAGATCCAGCCCTAGGGTTTTTACAGGAAGGGCATTTAAATGAAGCCCTAAACACACAAAAACACAAAACAACTAAGTCTGATTTGGACGGTGGTAGAGCTTAATCTGCAAGCCGAGTAGTGAGATCGAATAGGTGAAATCTTCAAGCTTCAACTCGGTCATGAAGTCTAGTTCTCTAGTCGAGTGGTGATCCTCCAAAGGCTGTGTCTTGGGATAGAACTTGGCTTGTTCCACAAGTGGTGGACTCTGGTTGCTAGATCGAGTGGCTTTATCGAGTTCACTCCACCATTCTTTCTTAACTCTAGTAAATCTCCAAAAAGCATCCAATTACCCTGAAAACAACACCCAAAGTGCAATATGTATGCAAATATAATGCAAAACCTAATATGAATTCTAAATGAGTGAAAAAGACAGAAAATGGGTGAATCAAGTGACGAAACTATGTCTAAATGATGAGAAATGCATGCTAAAATGGGTTAAAATACAGAGACATCAGTATGTAGAATGGGAGGACGACCAAGCCTACCCAGCCTATGAAGAAGAAGAAAATGAGGCATACTTAGAAGAAGTAGATGAGAATCGATTTGAAGAAGAAGGAGATGCTGAAACTGTTTTCTCTCTTAAATAATGAGACTAATGAAGCTTGTTGTAACATAGTCTCTCATGAAGACATATCTCTTGGGACAGCCATTACCTCAACTAGTAACTCACGTGCATGGCCCTCCACACCTAATGGCTCACTCATCGCCACAACTTGGCAATACACTCGATTGGAAACCGGCACCAATCACTACTTGGTGTCCCTCTTTGTCTAATGAAGACCAAGTTCCACTCTCTCTCTCTCTCTCTATTTTTCTCTATACACCAAGCTCGAAAGATGTGCAAAAAGACGAAAGAAGAGGACAAAAAAGAGAAGAGTAAGCCTATAAAAAAGCTAATCTAGGAAAAGAAGCTAATGAAAACTGTGTTGAAATATTTTCAAGAGAGAATTTTGAGTACTCTAACCTCTCTATTGAAGATCAAATGGAAAGCTTATCTTAGCTACAAGACATCTAGAAGAGGAACTCGAAGAGGAGAAGAATGATTGTCAAGAAGAAATCCTAATCCAACTAGGAGAATGAAAAATGTGATATCCTTAACGAAAAAGGAAAACATCCTCAAATCACTCAAGAAAAAGGAAATCCTTGGCATATAAGGACGTGTGATGACATGAAACCTCATCAAATTACCCAGCCCTTAAGAGAGTTTAAAGGATAAGTCGCTGGAAGTAGAAACGAACTCAAAAGAGACAAGGAGCAAAACAACATAAAGATCGAAGAATTTGAGTGTGAACCACGCAAAAGTTCTAAAGAATAAGAAGAACCAGACACTATAAAGATTTTCAAAACCATAATTCCTCTTGATGCTCAGCCCTTAAGAGAATTTGAAGAAGAAATCAATAAGATGGAAGAAGAACTCAAAGGAAACTTTGGAGAAAACTTTGAAAGGGAGGAAAAGAATAACGTGATGGAGGTCAAAGATTCTAAGTGGGTGATAGACAAAGGTTCTCAAGAAGGAGAGGACGAAGGAGAACTAGAAGAAGTCTACTAATGTGTGATTACTCGGATTCCACAAGAAGAAATTTCCGAAAACCCTAATTTTGGACGATTTCAAGGCGATAGAAAAGCCCATGAGGAAGCTAACTTCAGGGCACTACCTCATCCACCATCTTACTAAGTATATGAAGTTCAAGGACCAGCCCCAAGATCTCAGTGTAGGCGTTCCCTGCCTCTTTATACAAGAGCAAACGAGAGTGCTCTTCTTATCCAAAACCCTGTTTCTTCTCATTTTCCACACCAACCTTTTCAAGACCAAGTTAATGATTTCTCTCAGAAAATGAGCCACAAAGATGACCTTAAGGTCCTCATTGGACAGTAATTAAACTACCAATTGATGATTGAGAGGACATCTCATACGAAGATTGACAAGATAAGTGTAGTTCTTTATTGAAAACTTGAAGATATTTAAACTTTTGTCAATAACTTTGGGGATCGAATTGATAAGGATGCTGCAACCATTGATAGGAAGTTTCAATGGATTGAAAAAAAACTAAGAAGGTACCTCAAAGACACATGCTTGTCTAGCCATGTGGATGAATTAGAGGAAAAACTTGATCAAGCTCAAGCTACGGTGAGAAGCATTGTTGATCAACAAGAAAGGTACCATTATCTCTTTAAAATACTTGAGGGCTTATCTCATGTTGCTGGAAACGATGCCAACAAAGAAGAAAAAGAAGACCCAGATCCTCATTTAACATGTAACGCCACTCTAACAAAAGTTGAGATTCAACCTCTACAAGGACATCAGAAGGAAGAAGGAGAATCATTAGATGACCTTATGGAGGAACAACTAAATATTTTCTACAAAGGACGACCAAAGAGACCTTGTTTAATGACAAACTCTCCACTTCACTTCCAATAAGAAGCACGTCCAATTCGAGCTAACGACTTAAACCAGAAGCGCTTAATTGGAAGCAACCCATTGGTAGGCATTTAGATTAGGTTTATTGTATTTTACTTTCATAGTTTTCATGTTTTAGTTTCAGGTTTAGAATAAAAAAACTAGAAAACAAAAGAAAAAGGTAGACGAAGGAAAACTTGGAGCTGAGATGGGAAGGAAGCCTCATCGGCTCTCCACCGAGGCACAGTGCTGCGCCAGACGTGCCATCCAACATGGACGCAAGAGCTCGTGCCGCGACAACTGCCGATTCCGCCCTAGTCAGCTCTAACCTGCATCAAAACATTATGCATTGCATTAGGTTAGTTCTATTCATGTTTATTTTTATTTGTTACTTTGTAGTTTTACTTTATTGTTTCAGGAAAAACTCAAAAACACAAAAAAATATGAAAAACCAGAAAAGCAAAAGAAAGAAAGAAGGACGACAATGACGATTAGGAGAACAATGATGGAAAGTCAAAACCTAATACATTAGTTCAAAAGTTTAAAACACAATAAACTTGGCCTTTTCATGAATCACAACTAGGGGATACAATTATGCTACAATGGTGGATCGAGAAACGAAAGAAAGAGACAATAGCCAAACCAGGGCTCCTGAAGGAGCCCGTGCCGCGCCAGAACCAAGTTCCAACGTTCCAGAGGGAGCTCCAGCCGCACCAGAATTAGTGGATTAATCAGACATAGATGATGAAATCATGATAAATTAATATAATGATTGCATAAAATAAATCCAAAGTAATGATATCGATTTAATAAGGGTTTAGAGAGTACTTCTTGAAAAGATGAGATTTTTTTCCCTTAACCTATGAAAAGCTCTGAAAATTATTAAAGACTAGTTGTAACTGCAGAAAAGTCGTGCAACACTATTTACATGAGATAAGGAAGCCCTAGAGTGGATTGGAATCGTCAAAGTTGATTGGAATTGGAAAAGGAAAATAAGGTAAATCTGGGATTGATTGATACTTATGCCAATCAATCGATCTGTGTTCCCAAAATGCACCACTTCATTTAAATGCCCATCTTGTTGATCCTCTGATTAGTCTAGCTGATCTCTCTTTGTTATGGTCTATCTCTGATGCATGTATTTTGATACTTGAAGTCATGAAACGTCTAAAACAGTTCCAAGTGTTCCTTTCAGCTCTACTAACTTGTAAATCCAGTAAAACTCAAAACCAAGCCAAAACAAAATAAAACCTATTCTACACTCAATAAAAGACACTAAAATATATAGAATCAATTGACGAAATCCACTGAAACCATGACATATTAATTTCCCCAGGCTTGAACCTTTGCTTCTCCTCAAGCAAGAACAAAGTAAAGAAATCAAATATAGAAGAAAGGTTTGAAAACATGGGAACTTACCCACTCCTAAAGATTCCACCGTATTGAACTTCCAATCCTTAAGAACTTAAATCAAATCAAAGAACCAGTTAGTACTACATGTACTTAGCCATAAGCATAGCAATCTTTACCTTACTATGATTCCCGCGATCTTAAGGAATATTTGAAATCTCCATTGTCGATCTTTTAACATTCATTGATTATCTTTAAGTGCAGTCTCACAAAGGGAATATCAGCCGCAACAAGGGCATGGAGTGGAAGGTTTCTTGATGGCTGAAGTGTTTAGGCTCTACTGATTAAAATGGATGCAAAATCAAAGTGATACTAGGACCAAATACTGATACACAACCCCACGAACCTTGGAATCTATGTAAAGCTCTGTAAATGTTCTAACTGAGTTGTAATGGTGCATAAGATAACACATTAGACTCTACACATATGTTATTTCGGTTTCTTCTTTGTCTTTTTTCCCCTTCTCGTTTTAATATCTTCTTTTTTTTTCTCTTTTTCTTCAGAGGATCGATCAATCCTAGCTTGGATTGGTCGATCTCTGCAGTAAATTTTTTTTCTTTTTTTTCTTTATTTTTTTTTTCTTTCTTTTCTGAGGATAGAATGCTGGAATCGGTTATAGTCAACAATTATGCACCAAATACAAACTCAAAACATGTATAACTATGTAAAGAGCATCGAATAATACCATAGATCCTTAGAACAAAAAGTTGTATCGGTTCACATACTCCGTAGTTTTTGTATATGATTGCACATAATAGTGATGTAACAGAGGCTTGTGATTTAAAAGAATGGATTGGGTAAAAGTATGGTACCAAGATAAAGATGAACTTGGACATTCAGAGTTATGAAAAGGGTGGTAGAGAAAGCAGAATTGAACTCTGTATGTTTTGATCCAATATGCGATATCAAGCCTCTAAGTGAGAAGTTAAGTCAGTGTTAAAGATCCTGTAAGATAGAGTTAACGTTAGATCATTCAGATTTCCAAAAGATAGGGAACTTCGAGTTAAGTTTTCCAATCTTCTTGTACTGAGAAACATCAATGTTAAAAGTCTCTTAGAAATTTAGTCAATGCTAAAAATGAAATCACAAAACAGCATAAACGTTTCCCAAAGGTTTAAGATCAATGATAATAAAACTGACTATATAATAAGAAAAGAAAACACAACGTTAGTCAACAAGAAATCACCTTTCCCCCAGACTTACTTCAGTGCGTCTCACTATACCAAAATATCCAAGGAAAGGAAGAGACCCGACAAAACATAAATCAATGAAAAAGAAAGGAAAATAAAAACATGTGGGCTGCTCCCATAAGCACTTGTTTAATGTCATGAGTCTTACTGTAATTACACCTAAGCGTGATGAGAATCCATAGGAGAATTGGAGACTTCCTCGTCTAGGTCAGGGTGTGGTGGAGGTGGTTCGAGATGTTGTCCATTTGCTGTGAACTACAAGCACCGATCCTTTGGTCTTGCAATGTCCTCTTTCTTTGCTTGTGTGTTGAGCCTAGATTGAGATCGTTGTCCATAACTTTACAATGTCAAAATTGGGGCGTGATTTCTAACCTGAATCACATCATCAGGGTTGTTTGCATCCAGATTATTCTTCATGGTATTGGGACTGATCGATCTACTTGTGGATAGGTCGATCTGCAAGGATGAATTGGAATCTGGAATCATGGTTTGGCATGAAGGATTGATCGATCTTGTAGATGGATCGAATAATCTTTGTACCTCCAAAACAGAATTCTTGTGTGTTTCAAAGAAAGAATGATGTTTTGCTGCAAAATGATGTGCAATAAGTTTTAAACCTATAAATATACTGTAAGTGGACAGTGCATCACATAAGAACTTAAGGTATCGATCCACAGAGAACAATAGAGTACACAAAAACTTATAATGATTTAAATAAAGCTAGGATGCAAAAGAGTTTACAGTGAAACTAAATGTGACTAACATCCTCAAATAGAATAAAAATAGATATTAATTAACAAGGAATAATTCAGGGGTGCATGTATATGAATGTAATGATTATATGAGATGCATTAAGATTCGTCTAGAATTCAGATTACAGATGTAAAATTATCCCACTGTTGTGTGATCTAACTATCTATGCAACATATTCTCAAGCGATAAATAACAGTTGTCTTTCGGGAGGGAATCATGCATGCAATGAGAAATTAATCCAATATGTGTTAATTTTCAGAGATTAATTAGTAAGAACTGATAAGTTTTATTTTTTTTGAATTCAAATAAAACTCAGAGTAAGAATTGAGATTTGTAAGAATAAGAATAAGAGTAGAGAGATTTTATTATCTCCTATAAGTTTTAAATATTACAAGGAGTTACATATTTATAGAACTCTTAAACACAAAGATAAGTAGGTGTTTTGTGTATTTCAGACTCTCATCTATCCGTTGGGAATAGTTATAGAGCTGTTAAAGTTCAAAATAAAGCCGCTGGAGACGAAAACAATTTGGATGTCATTTCTGGGCTTCTCTTCTTGGGGCTCTCTTCTTTTATTCCTTGTTGGATATTTGTTGGTTGATTAATAATCGCCCCCAAAACTTAGCCGGAATGTGTGTGGAGACTAAGTTTGATTTTCCAGAAAAAAATCCTCATAATTACCTCATTAAAAACCTCACAATTACAAACCCAATGGGGAAAAACGCCGTGTGAGGAAAATAATGTAGTCTCTCTGGAAATGGAGACGCATGATCAAGGATGAGTGAGATCTATTAGTCCAAGCTTGCTGTAGATGTGGTTGAAAATCTTGAGACTTGTAGCTTTGGTGAATATGTTAGCCAGCTGATCTTCACTTTTTGTGTAGCATGGAAGAATTACTCCTTCAATGATCTTTTCTCTGACTTTGTGACAATCCACTTCTATGTACTTGGTTCTTTCATGGAAGACTGAGTTGGTGGCAATGTGAATTGCTGCTTGATTGTCACAATGCATGGTAATGGGACTTGTGCTCTTAATTCCCAGATCCTTCAGAAGCGATTTTAGCCATACTAGCTCATTTGTGAGCTTCTTCATTGCTATATACTCACTTTCAGCACTTGAGCATGATACTACCTTTTGCTTCTCGGATTTCGAGGTCACTAAGTTCCTTCCAATGAATGTGAAGTAGCCGGTTGTGGATTTTCTATCCATTGTATCTCCAGCATAATCCGCATCACAATAGCCAACAATTTCAGTGCTATCATTCTTTCCCATCCAAACACCTTGCCTTGGTGATCCTTTGATGTATCTTAAAATTCTTTCCACCATATTCAAGTGGTACACCAAGGGCTCTTTCATGTGTTGGCTCACCTAGATCTTTTATATCAAATACAGATTTAAGGAAAAGTTTGGTTTCTTGAATACCTGCTTGATCATTGCCAGAAATGATCAAGTCATCTACATATACCAAGACAACAATGAGTCCTTGAGAACTTTCAGAAATCAACAAGGTGTGATCAGCCTCTGATCTTTTAAATCCTTTGGCTGTTAATGTGAAGCTTAGTTGTGGTACCTAGCTCTTGGAGATTGCTTTAAGCCATAAATGGCTTTTCTAAGTTTGAAAAATTTGCTTTGAGGAAACTCCCATCCCCTAAGAAAACTCGAAGGACAAGTAGTTGGAAAAGAAGAAAGCTTCAAAGAAGATAGCGAAGATAAGCTTAAAGGAGAAAAGGAACAAAATATGGTGAACATCAAGGATTCTAAGTATTTCCTATATAAGAGCCCCCAAGAAGGAGAATATGAAGAAGAATCCGCTGATATTTACCCTTGTATGGCTACTTGGACCCCACAAGAAGAAATCCTCGGAAACCCTACTTTTAGACAATTTAAACATCAAAGAGAAGCTCTCGAACAAGCCAACTTCAAAGCACGACCTCCTCCATCACTTACATCACCTACAAAGGTCAAGCACCTGTTCCAAGACCTCTATATTGGCCTCTAGAACCTCCTCATCACTAAGCAAACAAGACAGCTCAAAACCGGTTTGATGAAGACCTTGACTAATGAGATTCCGGTGGGAATCATTACCCAAAATTGAAACCAAGACGTTGAGAACACTAAAGGGATAATGCTAGACCCAATTACTAAGCACCTAGCAGTTTAATGGATCGAATGTCGCCACAAGAGGATGTAGAAAGTCCACTTGATGAGACTAAGAGTTTCAAATCATACGAAGTCGAGAACAATGATCTATATTTTATAAAGGTTTTTGATTACAAAGATAGATGAAGAACAAAGGAGTCTCATACAACATATAAAGAAGAAGGAGACGAAAAGAGAAGAGAAGAAGCAATAAAGAAGCGGATGTTTACAAGACATTCCTCGGTAAACATCACGCGGACCATGCAGAATTAAAAACACACAAGTTCAAATTCAAAGAGAAGAGATCAGAGATAATGGGCCACATCTGGAGAAGGAGAAGATGGGCCTTGAAGGTGGATCGGACCTAGCATGATGGCAAGATGAACATGAGATCCATGCACCTCGTTAAAAACCTTTCCCGGAAAACCACTTGGGAAAAACCAAGGAGAAGAGAAAAAGAGTAAACATGGTCCTCATGGCCATATGCTAAGTGTCTTAGGCGTGTATCTCGACCGGTGTAGTCTTGATACATCCATGAAAGCTCAAGTGATCCTTCGGAGTTCTCACTAGAGATAGTGAAATTCTAAGTGCTTGATATAACATCTTGTTCTGGAGATACCTCATGAGTCCAATGAATGTTTTCAAAGCTCCTTTGGCTCTAAACTTGTCTTTCTTCTTCTACTCGGCTTCAGCCCCTTGTACCTTGCTCTTGGAGCCTCCTAGAATTGCATCATTCTCCCCTAGTTGACAAGGATTTTTTCTCAAATCTGTTTGGCCTGCCAAGAACAAAATTAAGTTAGAATAACTAGAGTTTAGACTCGGAACACACTTACCTCGAAGATCAAGCCGATGGTTGAGGTTGTCTTGATTTTTCACGAAAGGTTCAGCCTTATAGTTTCTTCCTTTAAGAACTTTGGATAGATCTTCCCATTTTCCTTTCTTGGTTGTCATCTTAGGAGAAAGTTGTTGCAAAAGATTCAGCTCCATAGTTCCTTGTTTTGTATAATGGACGTATTCAAACATAAAATCTCAACACTTCTTCGATTCACTAGTTGAGTTTCTATTTTTCAACTCAAACTTCTGTTCCTTGAGCATCCTAGGATCTCTCTTACTTATCTTGACTTCGTAGAGAAGCTTCTTTTCACCATCATACACAAAGTACTTGGCGGTTGGATCAGTTCAGTTCTTCTCGAAACTTTTGGTAGCATTGTGTTCTTCTTTTCTCTTGAAATAGCCACTTCTCTCATTACAGTGTGGCTTTATTCTATGATGATGTATCCCATGTTGCACTTGTTCTTTTTCCTTAGACACAACCTGCATAGTTTTGTTAAGATCACTTGATGGCGCCGGTGCAAAGTTAGTGTAACAAGGCATTTTACTTGAAGAGACAAATAATTTTGAGTCAACAGGATCATAATAGAGACTCTTACCAACCATAGCAAAGAGATTAGTTTTCTTTCCTTGCCTGTCCTTGCCCTTAAGCTTAAGTTGATCAAGGTATACCTCATGAGGTGGCAAAGGGACTAAGATAATCTTTCTTCCTTTCTGACAATAGGTACCTTGACTTGATGCTTCACTCTCATTTCTCCTTCATCGTTGAGCCATTGAAGATCATAGGGTTTTGGATGCTTATTAATACTCAACCCCAACTTTTTAGCCATCACTTCACTAGCCACATTCGTGCAGTTCCCTCCATCGATGATGAGACTACATACTTTATCCTTGACAAGACATCGCGTGTGGACCAAGTTTTCGCGTTGCTCTAGCTCCTTCGTATTGGGTTGTACGGTCAATGTCCTCAAAGCCACTAATAGTTCTCCTTGAGCTGGAAGATCCTCATGTTTGTCTTTACTTGGTTTAGTTTCCACCTGCTCTTCCACGGACTCATACTCTTCATTACCTTTAAGAACCATAATACGCTTGTTAGTGCATTCACTCGCATAATGCCCCATTGCTTGACATTTGTAGCACTTGATGTTATTTGTCCTTGTCTCAGTCTTGACTTTATCTCCTTGTTTAGCCGCAAATGGTTTAGCCTCCAATCTTGTAGTACTAGATGGATAGCTATCTCCTTGAACCTTCGGCTTCTCATCTCTTGGATAACTTTATCTCGTATAGTTATTAATTCCAGCTCCAAAATGAGATAACATAGAGCCTCCCCTCTTAAGCTGCTACTCTATAAGTCCACATAGGTTGCATTTCCTACCGATCTTGAATCTCGCGTTGCAAACCTCCTAGAAACCTCGACATCGTAGCTTCCCTATCTTCCATCACATCAGCTTTGATCATCAACAATTCCAGCCCTTGATAATAATTCTCAACGGTCTTTCCTCCTTGCACAAGCTTCCTAAGTTGGTTGTGTAACTCATGGTAGTAATAGCTCAGCACAAATCGTTTCCGCATAATAGCCTTCATCTCAGTCCATGTCTCAACCGGATACTCTTGGTTTATTCTCTTTGATGTCACAAGTTGGTCCCACCAACTCAAGGTATAGTCAGTGAACTCCATAGCTACAACCCTTACTCGATTTGCTTCCGTATAGAACTGGCAGTCAAAGACCACCTTGATCTTCTTCTCCCATTCCAAGTAAGCATCGGGATCGTTCTTTCCTTGAAACTGTGGTATACATAGCTTGAGACTTCCAAAGCTATCCTGTTGTTGTATCCTCTCTTCTCTAACTCGTCAATGCCTCCTATGAATGCTTCATGACGAGTTCCTATAGTACTCCTCAGCATCAACATGTCTTTGTCTTCACGGGAGATCTCTCGGCAGCTCTCTTAGATTTTCTCCTTGTTGCCTTGCTTATTCCAGGTGTCTGGCTTCTTTTCTCGCCTGCTCTGTCCTCTGTGGATTTGTATATTCATTGGCGATCACTGGAATGATCTCCTCTCGAAAAGAATTAATCTTCTTGTTCATCATCTTCTCCAGCTTCTTCATAATCGCCTCGAGGAGGAGTTTCTTGCGGTGGTTGCTTGAATCTTCATCATTCATGGACATCTCTACCTACAAACAAACACCAAAACACCAATAAAATATTCTTTGAAGAGAAAACCAGATGGATTCGCACACAAACACGAAAATTACCCCTCAACTACCGAAGGACCCTATTCGCGACTGTTCATCAAAATCAATCTTAACAAAATATCAATTCAATTCCAAAAAGTCAAGTTTCAATTTTAACAAATACAAGACTCGTTCTAGGTTTAGATGCAATTGATTTCGCAATTTTATCACAAACTAATAATTTATGAAAATTTGGACAAGATCAGATAGAAATCAATCAACTCCTCGATGGTAGCTCTGATACCACTTAATGCTATTCCGGTGGGAATCACAACCCAAAATCGACACCAAGATGTTGAAAACACAAAAAGGATGAAGCTATACCCAATTACTGAGCACCTAGCGGTTTAATGGATCAAATGTCGCCACAAGAGGATGCAGAAAATCCACTTGATGAGATTAAGAGTTTCAAAATCGAATCACACGAAGTCGAGAACAATGATCTATATTTTATAATGGTTTTTGATTAAAAAGATAGATGAAGAACAAAGGAGTCTCGATACAACATATAAAGAAGAAGGAGACGAAGAGAGAAGAGAATAAGCAATAAAGAAGCGGATGTTTACGAGACATGCCTTGATAAACATCATGCGGACCATGCAGAATTAAAAACACACAAGTTCAAATTCAAAGAGAAGAGATCAGAGATAATGGGCCACATCTGGAGAAGGAGAAGATGGGCCTTGAAGGTGGATCGGACCTAGCATGATGGCAAGATGAACATGAGACCCATGCACCTCGTTAAAAACCTTTCCCGGAAAACCACTTGGGAAAAACCGAGGAGAAGGGAAAAAGAGTAAGCATGGTCCTCATGGCCATATGCTAAGTGTCTTAGGCGTGTATCTCGACCGGTGTAGGTTTGATACATTCATGAAAGCTCAAGTGATCCTTCGTAGTTCCCACTAGAGATAGTGAAATTCTAAGTGCTTGATAGAATATCTTGTTCCGGAGATACTTCATGAGTCCAATGAATGTTTCCCAAGCTCCTTTGGCTCCAAACTTGTCTCTCTTGTTTTCCTCGGCTTCAGCCCCTTTTACCTTGCTCTTGGAGCCGCATAAAATCACATCATTGACAAATGGGTGAACAAATTAGATGAGGAAGGTGAAGACTTATCCTCCACTATTTCTGGATACGATCTTATGGAGGACGAAGAAGAAGATCACCAAACAAGAAAAGACACCTGAGCTGGAGAGAACTAAGAAACTTTATCTAAGGACAGAGGACCCATCTCACTTCGCATAAGGAGCGAACCAATCGTCGAGCCAACGACGTTAAAAAAGTGCGCTTAGTAGGAGGCAACCCACTTGTAAGTTTTTTTTTTCAATTTTAGTTTTAATTTCCTTTTGCTTTTGATGTTTTCGTGTTTTATTTCAAGTTTTTCATAAAATACAAAAGGAAAATAGAAAACAAGAAATAGAAAACAAGAAAAGAGAGAAGAAAGACGAAAAGGAGTCGATCCAGGTCACAGAGGCCATGACCGAGGTCATAAGAATGGACGACCCCAGTGACAGAGTCCGTGACTGAGGTCATGAAGAAGGACAACCTAGGTCACAGAGTTTGTGACCGAGGTTAGAGCAAAAGTCGAATTCTGGCCGTTTCAATCAATCTTTGACTTCATGGAGCTTTCCCCAAGCTGTATCCTCACTCCCATATGGTCACAAGACTTGCAGCCAGTGGTAACCACGTCCCCTAGACCAGCCAACCCCTTGGCTGATGTATGCAGAAGGCAACAGATCGATTATACCAAATATGAAGGATGCTGAAAGTCCGCACCTAGCCAGCCTTGATTCCAAGACAAGTTACACCTTCAGTGACTGGTACCACGTCCAGTTCTGCGACCATACCATGCCGCGACCGTATCGTTCCGCGACCATAAATCCTAAGTCAATGTGCCACAAATCGAATCAACCCAATCAAAGGATCTAAGACTGAGTATCCACCATCAAATGGGGTATTTCAAGAGGGATGATTGAGGAAAATTCGAGAAAAAGGCTTGGAACCAAAAGATTTGCAACTTTGACACCACGGCCGCGACCGCAACCATTCTGTGACTGCAGATTTCACAAGGAGTTGCCACAAATCAAATTTGTCCGATCAAATGATCAATGATCAAGTATTCAACAATAAGTTGGACATATTAGGAGTAATGATCGAAGAAATTTTGGAAAAAGAAGCTTGGATCACGAGATTTGCAACTTTGAAGATTGAATCCGTTGTGCGGACCGTACCGCATCTTGACCAGTGACCCGCGACAGTTTCATCAACTGTTCTATGGACCGTTCTTTGACTGTTCCCCGACTATCCCACAACCAAGGCGTGACCATATCAATCATAGGAGCCTTAAGTCACCACAGAAAAGATCTCAGCCATGGCCAATACAACATCAACGAGACATTACCACTTCCACCAGCACTTCCACCACCATTTCATCTTTAGGTTTGTTTTTATTTTCTTTATTTACCAAGATTATTGACGGTTTTTAGGTTTTTGTCTCAAGAAGGATGCAATTAGAGATTTATCAACAAGAATTCAATGAACTAAACCGAGTTCATTTGATGTCAAGCAACAAAAGAAAGAAATATTGGCTAGTCGCCAACAATCTAATTCGAGGTGACATTGTTCATAAACTCAACTCTTTCTTTATGATTTTTTCATCCTCCTCTCTTTCTTATTTTTCCACCGAGGACGATGTGATATAAGTCTAGGGAGAAGGATATTTCATCCTTTACTAATGCTAGTTTATATTATGTTGACTTGAGACCTTTTTTCACTTTTTACATCAATAATTTTGCTGATTTTATGCAGTTTTGATCGATTCAAATTTTTTCTTTTGTTTTATTGAGTCAACATAGTTAGGAAATTATGAACTTGTTTTGATGGATTATCTGAATTGGATTAACACTCTTATGACTCAAAGCTTGGCCGCATAACCGAAGTTCGGAAAGACTATGGGTTGACTCAACATTCCTGAAAGTCTCTTGATATTGGAAAATAGGCTAAACAAACATTGTCTCTAAACCTTATCGAAACCTAACCTGACTTTTAATTTCTTACTCAGGGGTTTTGGTATTCATTGGACGAGACCTATTTGAGCCTTATAAGACATTGCACTTCCTCACCAGTATGCTTCACCTCTCCTTCCCCTTCGTAACTTAAAAATCTAAACCAAAAAAGCAAAACGACATAGTGGATGTGACCGACAGATTTTGTGTGTAAACCCGTGCATATTTTGGAGTCTCGCAGATATTTGTCGCCTAGGGACACTACATAGTTGATGTGACCGAGGGATTTTGTGCGTAAACTCGTGCATCTTTCGGAGTCTCGCAGATACTCGTCCCAAAAACCAAAACAATAACTGAAATCGTCAAAGTGAACCGAGGGATTTTATGCATAGACCCGTGCATCTTTGTGACCTCATGGAGACTTGTCAACTGAGAAAGCTGCCAGCAGAAAAAATACAATGAACCCTAGAAAATTAGGGAAGAACCTGTTGTCTTGGAAGTGAGAAGACGGAGAGGAAAGTCGACATCCTCTGGATCGACCTCCCTTTGGTAATAGCACGCCCTGTAACTAATCTATGTAAAGAGATGATAATGGGAAAACCGAAAGTCCTTTGGATCGTGGACTTAAAGTAAGGATTATTGATGCCTTATATGGGCAAGTACTAAAGTAAGTTCTAACGCCACAGCGAGGAGGAATGCGAGGATGAGATTCCAAAGAGATAAGTGAGTTCGCATGATTTTCAAAACCTCTTTTCATGGCTTTACTTTCTTGTTTGCTTGAAGACAAGCAAAGTCTAAGTCTGCGGAGTTGATAACATCGTATTTTTACCTATTTTTACTATCTTTTTCATATGGTTTTATAAAGAGTTTGGTGTGTTTTCAAGGCTAAATAGGATATTATCAAATATTTCTAGTGTCAAAGAGGTTTTACAGGTTTGAAGAGAAAATAGACTAAAAAGGAGCAAAACCCGTTCTAAGGCAGTTTCAGAGCATCAGATGTTTGACATTTGTTGAAACATTTTCCATGGACCAAATTCAGAGATCTTTATATCCATGGAAAGCTGGAAGAGTCAAAATTCACCTCAGATAAGAATCAAAGCAATCCATTTAGCCGTTTTGAAAATACAACCCAAAGAGTAACGACTTATCAACCTCGGTCACAAGGAGTGTGACCGAGGTCGTGCCTCTTGGTGACTCCGGCTATAGGGCTCGTGACCAGGGCCAATCCTGTTACCAACATCGGTCCGAAGTCCCGTGACCAAGGTCAGAACCCTAGCCTCCACACTTAACAAAACGATGAGTTTAGCCTCCAAAACCCTAAAACCAACATCTTGGACCCCAAGACCTATAAATACTTAACTTTAGCATTAGGGTTTCGTGTGCCTTAGAGAGTCTTGAAGTGCCTCACCCCAGAAACCCTAGGAAAAGACCAGAAAAGCCGCACCCTTCCTCTTGCTCGTCCAAGACCTCAAAGATCATCAACTCTTTTCTCTTTCACATATCTTGTTACTTTGTAATCTCTGAACCTTTATCTTTTATTTATGCAATCTATGAATTACTTTAACCTTGCCTTGATGATTTCTTTAAGAATGATTGAGTGGTTTAATTTTTGGGTTTAAAGGGTTAATCAAAAGGGGGGATGATCTAGGTAGTTTAAGTGGCGAGTTCATCGTCTATGCATATCCGTCTACACTATTCTTTCGTTTTGAGCTTTCTCTTAATGCATGTAGCTATCATGAAATAGCCACTGATTTCAGGCATCTAGGTTTTGCTATCTGTTTGCTTAGTTTGCTAGAACCTAGTTTGGATGAGTATTGCGTCATAACAAGCACATACCACTTAGTTATGGAGTTTTATGGATTATAATTGAACTTGATATTAATGCTTTGATATATGTGTTGTTGCTTTCGAGAGTTGAGTAACAATATATATTGATCTCAGCCGGTTTTCTCCATGAATTATGGGTTAATCGATCTTTCTTGTTTCATAGTCCGAGACTTAGGAGTAGACATGCATATATATCAAATTATCTTGAATGAATTGATCATCGAACCCCTGAGATCCCTTGAATGCCCAACGCTTTTCTCTTATTGTTTTACATTCGTTTTATTTGCTATTTATTTTACTCATTGTGTGACACAACAAAACCCCCCCCCCCCCCCCCCACCTTTATATTTGAGTTATAGCTTTACTTGTTCCTCTAAATTTGCAATACAACTTATCTCTCTGTGGGATCGATAACCTTAAGTACTACAATAGATTTTGCTGTGCACTTGCAGCTTTATCATTGTGTTGTTTGAGGAAAACTTGACTACATTTACACTAGACACCCAGCACACAATCACTTACCACTTGGAACTACGATCCAGGGTGTGTATCAGCTAGTATCAGAGCTTCAAAAGCTCCTACGAAGGTTGTGTATATCCTTATCTTGCATTTCCTTTCATTTTCGTGTATAATCTTTATTTTCCATCACATATATTTCATACAAATGTCATCTTGCTTCATTGTTAACAATATTATTTCGTTTGGTTGGTGTTTCCGTGAAGTCATTTAGTGTCATCGCCATTGTTAGTTGCACCGGAGAAGACACGTCCTTTCTCTTGGTCAAAGACGAGTTCTTGAACAAGAGTTAGCCACGTCTCCCCATTTACTTTAAGTTTATGTGGTGTTAAATCGCTAGTTGTTTGTTTGGTCTTAGGATTTGATGCGTCATAGGTTTAGCGCGTCAAAAAGTAACTTGTCATCTAGCGATAGATTCCTTTTGCTTTTGCTATATGCAAATGATTGAGTGATTGTTATTTTGGTTGTATCTCTTAAAGGTTTTTGTCGTGGCTTCTTAAAATAAATCTTTTACTCAAGTTACTTATTTGAACCGGATCGCTATTTAAAAACGTGTCAATTGTTTTGCGAGGCACCGAGGATAACTGCACGTGACTAACAGTTACAAGCGATAGTTACCGACAGTCACTAGCGATAGTTACAGAGAGCTACCGAGCAGTACAGACAGTTACCCAATGATAGTTACCGAGGATCACGAGCGGCATTCATCGATCCTTACTGACAGTTACCGAGTGATACTGCGATAGTTATTGAGCGATATTGCGATAGTTACCGAGCAGTACGAACATATATCCAGCGATAGTCACCAAGGATCACGAGCGACATTCACCAATCCTTACCGACAGTTACCGAGCGTTACTACGATAGTTGCCGAGTGATACTATGATTGTTACCGAGCAATACTGTGGTAGTGACCAAGCGATACCACGGTAGTGACCGAGTGATACCAAGGAGTTACCAAGAGCTCCGATAGACAATTTTTTATGGTGGCTCCATCCGACCCACCCGATATCGGAGGGATTCTTACTGTTATCCAAGCCCAACTACAGAACCTTGGAGAGAGGTTATCTAGGATTCAAAATCCACACCCACAAGGCGCACTACCTGCCCAACCCATACAGATCGGAGGACCACCGATGCCACCGATACTCCAAGATCAAGAACAAGAAGAGTTATCTGAAGATGAGCATGACCAACCAATCCAGCGGAGGATCAGGCCACTAAGGAGAGTTGAACAACTTGAAGAGGGGCACAATGAGCCCGTGCTTAGACCTCATGTCCCAAGCCTCAATCTTACCCCACCAACCTTTATGAGGAAGATCAACCCGAAAGCTTACTTGGATTGGGAACGACAGATGGATCATATATTCGTATGTTATGCCTATGATGAGCAAAGGAAACTCGCCTATGAAGCAGCCCAACTTATTGATCAAGCACTCACTTGGTGGGACCGTGATTGAGCCGAGAGAAGACGGAACTGAGAAGAACACATCCCCACATGGGATGTCATGAAGTACGTTATGCAAAGGAGATATGTTCCATCTATGTAGCACCGGGACATGCAAAAACATTTCCAGAAGATCACCCAAGGAAGCCTAACCATTGAAGAGTACTATACGCAGTTCGAGCACATAAGGCATAGATTGCAATTGGACGAGACTGAAGAAGCTCTTATGACGTAATTTCTAGATGGGATGCAAGACCGAATAGTAAGGAAGGTCGAGAGAAAACGTTATGGGGGATTCAAAGAACTTCTCCATCTTGCCATCTAAATTGAGAATCAAGTGAAGCGGAAGACCGTTAGCATGACCCGAAGCCGAGGAAATCCAAGTTGGACGCTAAATGTCTCCTCATCTAGTCCAGCCCCGAGGCTAAAAGATAAGCCCAAGCCAATTGAGGTATAATCAAGGAAGCCAAACCAATGTGAAAACCGTACCCAATGTCAACCGAAGCCGCGATATCATTGTGTCAAATGCCAAGGCCACGGTCATTTTTCCAAGCATTTCCTGAACCAACGGGTAATGATTATTACCCTGGACGGCAACTATGGGTCTCAAAACAAAGAAGAGGTTCAAGAGAAGGAAGAAGAAGCTTCGGAAGGGAAGATTGAGTCCCTCGGTGTTTGAGAACTCATAATGATCCGGAGAGTCCTTAAGATGGCCGCCTCATCCGAAGATTCCAACCAACGCAAAATATTTTCCACACGCGGTGTACGGTAAGTGGCAAGGTTTGTAGCCTCATTATCGATGGAGGTTCTTGCACCAATGTTGCAAGTTCCCACATGGTGAAGAAGCTTTCTCTACGTACTACTACACACCCCTATCCTTATAAATTGAAATGGCTAAATGATAAGACTATAATTCAAGAAAATGAACAAGCTCTAGTTCCATTTAGCATCGGCCAATACAAAGATCAAGTCCTTTGCGATGTAGTACCTATGAAGGCTAGCCACATCCTCCTTGGACGTCTATGGCAGTTTGACAAGGACGCTACCCACAAGGGCAGAACCAATTTCTACTCCTTTATGAATGATAATAAGAAAATTATGGCACCATTATCACCTAACCAAGTAAATGAGATGCAAGTTAAAATGTCTAAAGATGCCAATGTGAAATCTAATTTCCCTATTAATGCTAGTGTTGTCAAGAAGTGCTAAGTGTAAGTACCATGGAATACGAGTTACCGGAAGGAGTTAAGGAGATCTTGGATAAGTTCAAGGACGTGTTCCCAGAAGAAATGCCTAAAGGACTACCTTCTCTACGAGGAATAGAGCATCAGATCAACTTCATCCCAAGGGCTCTATTACCCAATAGGACAGCATATTGAGTTAACCCCGAGGAGACTAAGGAGATAAAGAAACAAGTTGCGGACCTAATTATCCAGGGATATGTCTGAGAGAGTTTGAGTCCATGCGGTTCCAATCCTATTATTACCTAAGAAAGATGGGTCATGGAGAATGTGGGTTGATTGCCGGGCAATCAACAATATCACTGTCAAGTACAATCATCCCATTCTGCACCTCGACAATATGCTCGATGAGCTTAGTGGTTCTGTAATCTTCTCAAAGGTGGATTTGAAGAGTGGCTACCATCCGGCTAGAATGAAAGAGGGAGATGAATGGAAAACCGCGTTCAAGACTAATAAAAGCCTTTATGAATGGCTAGTCATGCCTTTCGGGTTATCTAATGCGCCCTCTACCTTCATGCGGTTGATGAACCATACACTTAGGGCCTACATCAACAAATTTGTTGTAGTCTACTTTGACGATATCCTTATCTATAGCAAGTCCTTTGAAGATCACCTTGGTCATCTAGAAATGGTACTTGAGACGCTCCGAAAAGAAAAGCTATATGCCAATTTAAAGAAATGTGTGTTTGGTGCTACCGAGCTAGTGTTTTTGGGTTTTGTAGTAAGTGCACAAGGATTGAAAGTGGATACCGAGAAGATCAATGCAATAGAGGAATGACCGACACCAACCAGTATTAGCCAAGTAAGAAGTTTCCATGAATTGATAAGTTTCTACTGGCGGTTCGTCCGAGACTTCAGCACGGTCGCGGCTCCACTCACGGACATCATCAAGAAGAGTGTAGGATTCAGCTAGGATCCTAGTCAAGAGAAAGCTTTCAGGGAATTGAAGAACCGTCTCACCAAACCTCCTATTCTCGCACTACCCGACTTCCAAAAGACGTTTGAGATCGAATGTGATCCATTCGGCATTGGTATTGGGCTATTCTTACACAAGGAGGAAGGCATGTAGCTTATTTTAGTGAGAGACTCAGTGTTACTATGTTGAATTACCCGAGCTATGATAAAGAAATTTATGCCTTGGTTAGAGCTTTAGAGACATGGCAACATTATCTCTTATCTAAAGAATGTGTCATTCACACCGATCATGAAACCTTGAAGCATCTAAGGGGGCAAATGAATCTCAAAAGGAGACATGCTAAGTAGCTAGAGTTCATAGAGACTTTCCCATTCATGATCAAGTATAAGAAAGGCAAGTACAATGTAGTAGTTGATGCCTTATCAAGGAGGTACGCATTAATAACCACCATGGAAGCTAAGGTTGGGATTTGAGAGTATCAAGGCATAATAAGGTGAAGACCCATGGCTTGGTACATGTTTCTGAGAACATGGCAGAGGGAATTTCCAAGAATTCTACTTACATGATAGGTTCTTATTCAAGGGGAGATGATTGTACATTCCGGAAGGCTCCACAAGAGAGTTATTGATACAAAACGGGCATGGTAGTGGTTTAATGGGTCACTTTGGCTATGACAAGACATTGGCTACTCTTAGGAGACATTTCTATTGATCGAGAATGAAGCGCATTGTTGCCAACTTTTGTGATTGATGCTTAACGTGTAAGAAAAATAAGTCTCAGAGCCAACCACACGGACTGTACGTACCCCTACCAATTCCTACCGAACCATGGATTGATATGTCCATGGACTACGTATTAAGGTTACCGATAATGGATCGTAAGGATTCTATTATGGTGGTCTTGGCACTTCATTCCATGTGCCAAGACCAACGATGCTTCCAAGACAGCCAATCTATTCTTCAAGGAGGTGGTAAGGTTACATGGAGTACTACCGAGAACCATTGTGTCGGACCGAGAGCCAAAGTTCCTTGATCATTTTTAGAGGACTTTGTGGAAAAGGGAACCAAGCTCGTCTATACAGCATCCTTCTATCCTCAAACGGTCGGCCAAACTGAGGTCGTCAATCAGACATTAGGATCCTTACTCCGAGCTGCCGTTGCGACAAACAAGACAACATGGCTTAACTGTCTACCATATGTGAAATTTGCCTACAATCACGCGGTTCACTCGGTGACCAAGATTTCTCCATTCCAAGTCGTCTATGGGTTCAATCCTTTGATGCCTTTGGATCTGCTACCATTATAACCAGCCGCACTAGAGAACCAACAAGGGGTTAGCAAAGCCAAGGTCATTAAGGATATACATAGGAAGGTTCAAGCCAACATCAAAAAGCAGACCGAGCATTTTGCCAAATAAGCCAACAAACACCAGAAACCAGTATCCTTCCAAGCCGGCGATTGGGTTTGGAAACATTTTAGGCCCGAGAGGTTTCCTAAGCATCGAAAATACAAGCTATCACCAATGGGTAATGGACCTTTCAAGATCAATGACAATGCCTACCAACTCGAACTGCCCAGTGAGTTTAATATCTCTACTTCTTTCAATGTGACTCATTTAGCTCCATTTGATGTTGGTGGGGACACGGTTTTAAGGTCAAAACCTTCACAAGAGGAGGAATCATGAGATCCCACCTACCGAACCAAACGAGTATCCGGACAAGGCAACACCAATCCAAGCCGAACAAGACCTGCTGAACAAAGCTCCCATCCTACCACCAGGAGATATCAAAAGGAGCAAGTCAAGCTTTAACGAGCCAAGTTCAACGCATTTGTGGAGCAAGCTTTAGAGGTAGGAGCAACAGAACATCAACCCGGATTTGGCACAAGGACCACCGAAGATGCACGAGACACAACCCTCAGCGTCTTCATCATCACTAGGTGAAGACGCCTCCCTAAAATGTCAGGAGGACTTGCACTCTTTTTCCCTACCCCGGGTTTATCCCAAAGAGGTTTTTAATGAGGCGACGAGAACCGTTGCATCATGGCCTACCCAAATACTAGTTAACTTGGAAACACTCACGACAAGGTTGGATAAGTATTGGGCCGTGATCCTAGCCCAAGGAAGCTCCACTAAAAGGCTTCCTTTTCTTTATTGTTAGTTTTGTCCTTATGCGGCCTGCTAAAGTATGTAAAGTACGGCCTTAGGTACCAATGAGTAGGACACCCTAGTTGTAAGTCTATAAAAAAGCGGAACCTATCTTTGTAATGTTTTAACCTACCTTTTTATGAAAACTCTTAGAGACATTTAACTCTTTCTGTTTCAATCGAGTCGTAGCTCTTGAAATCTTTCTGCCGTCAAGTATTTCTCGAGTAGGTGCTCGGAACCCTTGACCGGCTTGCTGTATCGTGAAGGCATTCATACCTCACATGTTGCCATCATTCCATTTCCCTTCCTTTCGTGTCGTATGAGTCGAGACATCCTTAAATCGTCACTCCATCCTCGTTACCGTTCTTCCGGAGAACCGCCGAGTCCATCTCCTCTCTTCCACAACCTCATCGAGTCTTACCACTTGGATCTACGATCCGGGGTGTGTATCATAGTGTTTGAGAGTAATTCAAAAACTGTCATCAAGGTAGTGAAAGATCTTCCCTCTTGGCCAAGGCTTAGAAGCTACACTAGTGAGTTATGGGGCAATCGAAGAAGAGCATTAAAGCCTTCATTTCGGTTTAATGCAAGGGATGATAATTGTTGTGCTGATCTTATTGCTAAGAATGCTTCCCTTTGGTATCATCTTGAATCAATTTAAATTGAGTTGTTTTTCTTTTGTCGGCATTTAAATTCAGTTTAAAAAAAAATGCATATGAGAAATTGCTTTCACCTTGAGTATATCTGAGATACGACACCGTTATAGTCGCGCTTCATCCCTTCCAGTTCTCAAGCCTAAATCTTCGTTCCTAATCCCCAATTCGAAACCCTAGCTAGCTCCATAATCAAATCCATTTCACCAAAAATGGCAATAGCGCGAACTGGAGTTTACGTTGATGATTACCTCGAGTGTAAGATCGAAAATTTCTCTCCTTTATTTCTTAAATTTTGTCTAATTAATTTCAATTTAGGGTTTGTGGATCAGTCTTTTTAATTCCACAATCGAAATTTTCAATTTTTGTAGATGCGAGTACTTTCCCTGCGGAGCTTCAAAGATTACTTAATACAGTTCGTGAACTAGACGAGAGATCTCAATGTAAAGTCTTAATTATTACAATTTTCATTCTCTTGTGTATGTTTCTTTGTTGATTATGTTTTGGTTTTTGTTGTTGGAAGCGCTTATAAATCAGACAAGGCAACAAACTAAGTATTGCTTAGGACTTGCTTCACAGAGTTCTAAGAAGGGTAATGGTAATCCTTATAATAATGGTCTTGATGAAGAGGAAACAATTGAGAAAATGCGTAAAGAGATTGAGAGTAGTCAGGAAAATGCGTTAAGTTTGTGTACTGAGAAGGTCTTATTGGCTCGGCAAGCGTATGATCTTGTAAGTTGTGTATTCCTCTGAAGCTTCCTTTTGCTACTTAAGTATATTGTTGCAATTATGCTTTGGATCCTTTGGATTTTTGGCTTAGACATCCAAATTGTTGGGTATCATTATACTTTGGTTTCTTTAGATCTCCACTGTGATGAAATGTTAAACTTAATCAGAATCTTGAAATGTAAGTTGTGTATTCTTCTGAGCCTTGCTTTTGTTATTTAAGTATACTGCTGCGATTTTCGTTTGGTTCTTTTAGATTTTAGCTTAGACACTCAAATTGGTAGGATACATCATAATGGTGCGGATATGGTTTATTTTCTGTCACAGAAACACTATAATGTGTGTGGATACGTACCTGATGTCTTGGCGTACTGTGAACTCTGATGTTATGAAATGAAAATAGAGTATTAATTCAATCAGTAACTTGAAAATGGTAGACCTTGTTGGTAAAAGATTTAATATAGCTCCCTTGGTTGCAGATTGACAGTCATGTAAAAAGACTTGATGAAGATCTGAATAATTTTTCAGAAGATTTAAAGCAAGGTATGTGATGTCAATCCCAGAGCTGTCTAATTACTGTGATCTTAAGGGAATTGATTAGAACTATGTCTTTTCTGTTCTAATTGCTAGTCACTTGATCTATTCCAAAAATATGTAAATATGTGAGTCAATTTGATATAGATTTAGATACGGTTTGGTTAGTGATTTATTGAGATTGAATCAGTTGGTAATTGATTGAGCATGTCATGTTAGTACAGAGTGTGGGGCTAATTTATAAAATCCTTTCACTTGTCTTTCTTATTGTCTCAGTAAGCTTGATGAGATGTATATATGGTAGGGAGTTATGTGTCAAAATTATTGGCTTACGTCAGAGGACACAGTTTCTACACTTTTTTTTGAGCATACTCTTAGGTATCCTTGGTACAAAAGTCAATCTTTTGTGGGGAATCTTTTCATTTTTCTTATTCTATCAGTAAAGGGTTAGCAAAAGCATGCTTTCCACCTGCATAAACTTTAGTCACTGCACCACGTATTAGTTTTCAAGCTTCAGAGAAACTTAAACGCTCATCTTCCATCTTGCGAAATCATAAATATGGTGTTGCTTTCATTTATGTCTAGTGATCATCTTAGGGTAAACTTTTAAATGATGCTTTTGAATGAAGAACATGAAACCTGTTCAATATCGCCATCCTCTGTATTTTCTCATATGTTTCTTCTTTCATTACATTTCTCTATCAGAGGGAAAAATTCCACCAGATGAGCCCTCTCTTCTTCCTCCACTACCTATAGTTCCTAAACCGGAAAAGCGCAAGTCATTCTATGGCACACCTCAGTCCAAAAAGATTGATTACAGAGATAGAGAGTGGGATCGTGACAAGGATTTTGAGCTCATGCCTCCACCAGGAAGCAATCGGAAAGACCTCGTCCCTATTGATGAGCAGCCAATTGATCCAAATGAACCAACCTACTGTGTCTGCCATCAGGTCCTGATTACATATATTCTGCAAAATCTGTGGGTTGTTTGATCCTTTTGTGATCTTTTATTAACACTTGTTACTTTTTTTTTAAGGTGTCCTTTGGAGACATGATTGCTTGTGACAATGAGAATGTGAGTCGGTTCTGCTAGCATCTTATTTTCTATTTTCAATGTTTAGTTATTATTAAACCATGTGATCTTTCTTTTTTTTTTTTCTGTTTGGACAGTGCCAAGGAGGTGAATGGTTTCACTATACATGCGTTGGCCTCACACCTGAGACAAGATTCAAAGGGAAATGGTATTGCCCGACCTGCAGGATCCCCCCACAATCACATTAATATGCATTCGTACCTGTGACAAGGTATTGCTTTAGTTTTAGCATCGATCATCAGAAAACTAACGTCTCCTCCTGTAATTCTCACGCATGTGTAGCTAAGCTAATATATAAAAATGTCTGTATGGAGATTTTGCATAAACTTTTGATATTGATTCTCATAGGTGGCTATGTCACCTTTTTTGGTACCTTTGCTTCAAGACCAACTTCATCTTTTGTTGCTACGCAACATGTAGCAAATGCAAGTAGATACAAACTCTAGAAGGAGAAAAACATCATGTTTTTGTACACCTCGGGTTAATTCCTGGAGCTTATATTTTGTATATCAACTATGGGTAATTGTGGGCATTTTCTGTTTAACAGCAATCAATTCTACCTTTATATTTGATCAGACAACAGGTACAAAGATTTTATTCATTACAAGGGATTTTCATGAAATAACAAGTTGTTGTAACTGTTTTTTTTTTTTGCTCATTTTGTTAAGGCATCTGCTTTTGTATTATGTACTCTGTTAATTTATGAGCAAAAGAAACAACCCCTTGTGAACATCTAGTTTGAATAGATTGATAGAGGGTGTGCAGATAATGTTGCTAGATGACTTGTCGTTGGATTTCTTCGATATTATTGTAGTTTAGTAAGGAGAGATGCTTCAAAGCATGAAATAGTGCAAGTATTTCCAGTTCTGCAGCATTGATAGTTGCTGGAAGTCTCCCTTGACTCGAGGCCGCATTATCCTTTTGCTTAATGTGCAAGAGCCAAGCTGTCCCAATTGTTTCCATGTCATTTTTCCAGAATGCATCTATGAAGCAAATGTACATACTTGATTTGATTGCTCTGTATCTGATTTATCTTCTGATTTGCTTCTGCCTACTTGTTTCGGCTGTTCCTTCATTGATGAGAGCATTCCTTGATTCCATATTTGCCATGTTAGAAAGGAAATAATCCCGAAGAGGGATGGACCATAACTGCTTATGGTAAGTGCTCAGTCTGTATCTTTGAATTTACTGTCCTGAGTTATCTATCAATCCAGTCGACTGATGATGATTCCAAACATGATTTTTGTGGTCAAGGAGATTGGAGACTGTAACATTGAAATGGTGTATATCTAATATCTCTGAAACTTTTGTCTCGTTATGACGTCATGTAGTTTTGTTTTGTTTTGTTTTAAAGTTATACTAATTGGTGATATTATTATACATAGATGAGATACTAGAAACTTCAATAAGTTTACTCTTAAACGTTTTCCGGGATATATTACAATGGCTAACGACAAAGTTTTCTAATATTTTCATACATTTCTGAAAACTTTCAGCTATTTCCAGAATTACTTTACGTGTTAACATATATCGTTCACCATCCATATGTTTAGGAGTGGGCATTCCGGTTTATGTTTTGGTTCCGGTTTGATTTTTTTGGTTTTTTTTGTTTTTCAGTTCTATAGAAAATGAAACACGGTTGCGATACGGTTTGATACGGTTCGGTTTTCTTCGGTTGTGATTTTAATCGTAATTGATACGGTTCGGTATGATTTGGTTTCGGTTTCGATTTTTTTGGATGATTTCATGATTTTATAACAAATAATAAATAAAACTCAAAATCAAAATATTAAATTTGTAATTGTATTTATAATTGTAAAAATTCAACACTTAAAATCAAATTATTGGAAAGTTAAAATTCAAAATCGATTATATTTAAAAAACTTAAAAAGAGATTGGAAATAAAACTTAGTGATTGGGCTTGAAAAAAACAACTTGATGATTTTTAGTAAAAAATAAATAATGATTTTAAACCTTAAAATATATATAAAGATAATTACACCGAAACCATAAATTTCCAATGTCATTGTGTAGAATAGCATAAGCGTGTTACCTTATAGAATTAGGCGTATCATGCACGTTCCTAATGACCAATTTGCCCTTAATCCAGCTTCCTCACGTTTGCTAATAAAAGTTTTTTTTTTCTGTTTCCGACATGACGAATCGTCTTAATGCCGAACTCTGGGATTTCGAGACAACTTCTCTAAAGTCCTTAAATGGGAAAATGAAATCTGATATGTCCTCATTTAATCTACATATCTTCTTTTAAAATGTTTCAGTGTGTGAAGACCAAACTAGCCCTCTAATTTTACTCCTCAAAATAACTTAAAAAAAAAAAAAGGAAAAAAATAAGAAATTGAGAGGACTGCTCGAGCGTTCCTCTCTGCCGCCGCCGCCTTCAAGCTCAGTCGTCGAGCTCTCTCCGCCCCCGACGAGCTCACTGGTTGACCTCTGCCTCGCCATCGAGCTCTGCATTGGTGTTATTCTGTCCTTCAGCTTCAAAATCTAAATTCTTTGGCGCAAATTAGGTATTTAAGTTTTAGATTTTCAAATTGAGGATTTGCTAGATGCACATTGGGTGTTTTACCATAGTTTCTGGATCGATTAGGATTTTAAATTGGTAACAAACGGATTTTAGTGGTTGAATCGTAGTGTATTGTAGATTAGAAGATCCAATTTAAGTTCTTTCGATAAGAGACCTGGGTAATACTAATATAATTTGTAACTAGTATTACTGATAAATGTAGTAGAACCAGAATAACTTGTGACTGGTATTACTAATAAATGTAGTATAACTTGTAACTAGTAATACTGATAAATGTAGTATAACTAGTATAACTTGTAATTAGTATTACTGATAAATGTAGTATAATTAGTATAACTTGTAACTGGTATTACTGATAAATGTAGTATAACTAGTATAACTAGTATTATTGATTGAGTTTTTTTGTATTGTTTTGGCAGGATACAATGAGTAACAACGTTAGCATACATTTTAAATGCCCAGGTCGCATGTATAGTTTAATGTTGAAGGCATCAGTGGAGGAGATAACTTTGTCGATGATAGAAGTTAGGATATACAAGAAGCTTGCGTTAGATGAAAGTAAGGTTAAATTGCAATTGAGTTACTATCCACTGCTAGTGGGATGTGAGGAACAATTTATTATTTGTGATGATGAGGATGTGTGTGTTTATCTAACGTCCATTGATAAAGAGAACCGTAGATGTATTTTGTTTGTGGAGGTCATCACTAGATCGGAACTGCCCGAGCAACTGTCGAGAGCCGGTATTACTGATTTCCCTACAATGCTGCTACGCTTTGGTAAACATCCATCTCAACCAGACAGCCACACCACTTCAATCTCCTCTGCAAATAAACGCTCCAAGACAGCAGCCTGGCCACAGCCCAACCTCAACGGTACTGACCCTTGCCTTGATGATAAACTGGCAGCATTCAAGCAGTACATACTTGTTGAGTTATGGAGCATAATTAACAGTTCTGATCAGCCTTTATCTCC